>OX424558.1:39788750-39806250 GCA_949152475.1 Terebella lapidaria
CTGAATACATCCCATATTCTATGTCAAAATATAACTGAAAGGTCCTATCGCAAGAACAGATCATAATCTATACATCCATAAGAGTGACTGAATACATGTCAGATTCTATCAAAATTTAACTGGAAAGTCATATCAATGAGTATAAGCCATATTCTATACAAATTTGTTTCAGATGCACTATGTTAATACAGTGACTGAAATACATGTCATATTCTATCAATAGAATAAGTGACTTAGTTGCTAACATATATACTCAATACTCATTTTGACAACTTCTTATCTGCACAAGATTTGAAATACATGCAGTTAAAATATGTGCAGGTGACAGTATAACCTCAATGAAGATGTGTTGCTGGCTGTTGTCTGCGCATTGTGGCTTGGTGTCTGCACTGTGGCTTGGTGTCTGTGCATTGTGGCTCGGTGTCTGTGCATTGCGGCTCGGTGTCTGTGCATTGCAGCTCGGTGTCTGTGCATTGCGGCTCGGTGTCTCAGCATTGCTGCTCGGTGTCTGTGTTGCGACCCGGTGTCTGTGTGTTTGCGACTCTGTGTATGCATGGTGCCTGCATCGCAGCTCGATGTGTGTGCATTGCGGCTCGTTGTCTGTGATGCGACTCGGTGTCTGTGTGTTGTGACCAGGTCTCTGTACATCACAGCTTGATGTCTGCAATGCAGCTCGTGTCTGTGCATTGTGACTCGGTGTCTGTGTTAAGACTCAGTGTCTGTGTTGCAACTCAGTGCATGGGTTGACTTTGGATCTTGTTATGCTCCAGGCATTGCTGCATGCTGCACCTCTCTATGCGCCTTCGATGCTGTAGTCAGAGCAGCACCAGACAGTAACCAGCCTGTATATGAAATACAACAAGGAATGTAAATCAGTGATGTTATTACTGCATGCGATAATTGATCAACACATGGTATAAATATAGATTAACTAGCTGTACTAATGGATATTAATATTGTTCAAACCTTTGCCACAGCTTGGTATGTCCCTGAATTGCCCATATGCATTGGAATGCTCGTAGACCTTTGTTCATGGAGCCGAGCCACAGGCAAAATCTGGATGGTGGGGGGGAGGGGGGGGGGTGGAAGGAGTCCACTAACAGAGTGGTCTTCCAGCCATTTGTGGTGACTTCCTCCTCGGCTTGTTTGTGCTTGCAGTGTTCATCGCAATTGCTGAATATATTAAGTAATGTACATGTAAACGGGTATATGTAAGATATATCGAAGGTATATCGATGTAAAATATTGCAATCAAATATATTTCAGGTAGTAATTATTTGTTATTGCATCTCACAATATTGTCACTGTAGCTTACATTAATCATTCACATCATTATTGTGTTGTGACATTATAATTTCATTTTATTGCATTGTTTTCATGGATGATAAACCTTTCCATGTACAACTATACAAGTTCCTTACTATTTCACATAGCCGACATCATTCACCACCATCCACTAAAATGTCTCCACTGCGTAGTTGGCCCAGATACTTTTGTTCTGTTGGTTGTCGAGGGCACGAAACTTGACCGGCTATCACCTTCGATGAAATTTTAAGTAAACACTTGTAAGTTAAATTGCAAAGGTATTTAATTTTATTATGTCATACAAGCTGGGATTGGAACTAAACGTTGAATGCTATTTTTTTACCAATTGCCGTCTCTTCCTTCCAAGGGAGCTCCATTCTTTCTGAGAGATATGTTCAATGTGGGACTTGCTATCACTCGATCTGGGTATGTGGATCCAGGCTTGATTCCATCAGGCGGCATATCTCGACTCGAATCTGTTCATTGAAAATGTAGAACTGAAGCCACAGGTTTGACATGATTCAACCGATTAGGAATGTAAACAGGCATCGACAATAACAGAAAACATATAAATATAATGACTATGAATAATATATACTGCCTATGTACACAAAATACAATGTTTTAAGAAATATCTAGATTATCTAGATAGGCTAAGTGTCAACACGGCAATAAGGCCCAAATGGGCTGTACAGAGCAATCAATTGTTTCATTTAAAAACATGTTTTGAATTGTCACTATTCAATAAATAACAGCAATAGGTAGTCGGCAAACTATTCCATGTAATGTATTTGGTATATTTTTGCATGCGTGTGCATTTGTAACAAGTGTAGATCCAAGAAATCTGACCAAAACGGTGCAAAAAACTTCCGATGGGCGATAATAGGAGAAAGTTGCCTTTGACTGCCTTCAATTCTCCACTAACATCGTCTAGAAGTGCGGAAAACATTCTACTGTTCATATATTTTTACATTCCAACAAAATTAACTTACTAGCAACTTGCAGCAAGCTTTAAAATTGTTCTGTTGCGTGTTCAAATTTGTCAAAACAAAACAAGATTTTAGTGTGATTTCCACTCGCCAGGGGCGCTGGAAATCACTCACCAGGGGCGAATTAAATTGTAGACAATTGTAGAATTGTAGAATTGTAGAATCCTAGACTCCTCCACGGGTTGGCTCTGACCTGCAGCAAGCTCTGGGACAACCTGTGGAGGTATTGCTGTCTACGATTGGTGAATTTCCGGCCAGGAAAAACCCAAATCATAGACAATTGTAGACTGATTGCTGATAATTTTAAGCAATAGTGAGTTTAATAAATGTGTGTTCAAGATTATTTTGAACACTGTAATTTTACTCTGTGCATATTCAGTGCCAACTACATGTCAAATTACCCTTATTATATACTTTTAGCACTAATAATTACAACAAGTGAGTGGAGTAATAAGATGTTTATTTCTTGCTGGCATTATCAATCAGTACTTTTCATGCTAATAATTTCATGCAATTTAACATGATTTTTCATGCCATAATTTATACAATTTAATTTCAGGCACATTGTTATTTCATTACATTCATAAAAAAACCTGAATGCATGTAATGTTCTAATTAAAAAAATTACTAAAATGTCATATAAATGAGTATCTGTTATTCTACACACTTAAATTAAAATACAGGGAATGAATCTACGCAATATTCTATATCACAAAACAACTTGAAAGTCCTTTCAGTGATGACAGGTGATAATGTACTCATCAAGATACTTCATATGATACAATTTGACATTTTTGGACCCACTACATTTCGAATGCACCATGTAGTTCAATAATAATTTATAACAGTGAATGAACACATGTCATATTCCACTTGACATAAATTAAGATAAATTATTCTATTCTAATATTAATCAAAAGTCCTGTCATTTAGTACAGGTCATAATTTTACAATTCAACTCAAACCCAGAATGTACTTTCATAAGCATTCATAACAATAATTGAACATATGTAATATTCCATGTAATATAAATTAATACAAATTATTCTTTTCTAAAATACATTAAAAGTAGGTCATATTCTATACATTTCAACTCAAACACAGTATGTAATTTTATAATCATTCATTACAATGTTTGAGTACATTTAATATTCCATCTGAAATAAATTAATATTAATTATTCTATATTTACATAAATTAAAAGCCCTGTCAATGAGCACAGGTCATAATCCATACATTTCAACTCAAAACACCATGTAATTTTATGACCATTCATAAAGGAAGAGTCTCTTTTATTTGTGAGAAGAGACACCTAAATTGGGTCTTCAGATATGTACTAACTTCATGTCAAATTCAGATTTTTTTACACTATTTAAATTTGAAGGTCATATCAAGGAGTACATCTGCTTGTTTCCAACACTTCATTTCAGACACTATTTCATGAACATACATAAAAAGTGAGTGAATACATGACACATTTCATGTTAAGATATCACTTAAATGTCATATTAGTGAGTACATGTATATATCTACACAAATTCATGTCAGCCATATTATGTTATTTCATAAACATGGAATGAACACATGTCATATTCAAATTGGATGACATATCAGTGAGTATATTGCTAATGTCATATTCTATACAACTTCATTTTTATCTCTCAAACAGTGAATAAAACATGCCATATTCTATCATTTCAAATGAATAACAAAGGGGTCACTAATGGGCAATTCTGTAGGGACACAAGCACCAACATGTTTAGGTGTGCATTGATTCATATTACAAGTGTAGAGGATAATATACAACTAATTGTATTATTATATAATGACACATAATCCAAACATGTATTTTGAACATACAGCAAACTTTGGCTCTATTTTGAATGCCAGGAAAGTTTTGGGGAACACATTTGTGTTGATGATTTGTGCACTGCTTTGAATCTCATATGTGTTATGTACTTTAATGACCAATATTTACCTGGAAATACCAAGTAACCACTTAATACTCATTCTGACACTTCATGTCAGGAGCATTTTGTCACTTCATTACAGACACACTGTGTAATTCCTCAATCATGGATAACAGTGACTGAATACATCCCATATTCTATGTCAAAATATAACTGAAAGGTCCTATCGCAAGAACAGATCATAATCTATACATCCATAAGAGTGACTGAATACATGTCAGATTCTATCAAAATTTAACTGGAAAGTCATATCAATGAGTATAAGCCATATTCTATACAAATTTGTTTCAGATGCACTATGTTAATACAGTGACTGAAATACATGTCATATTCTATCAATAGAATAAGTGACTTAGTTGCTAACATATATACTCAATACTCATTTTGACAACTTCTTATCTGCACAAGATTTGAAATACATGCAGTTAAAATATGTGCAGGTGACAGTATAACCTCAATGAAGATGTGTTGCTGGCTGTTGTCTGCGCATTGTGGCTTGGTGTCTGCACTGTGGCTTGGTGTCTGTGCATTGTGGCTCGGTGTCTGTGCATTGCGGCTCGGTGTCTGTGCATTGCAGCTCGGTGTCTGTGCATTGCGGCTCGGTGTCTCAGCATTGCTGCTCGGTGTCTGTGTTGCGACCCGGTGTCTGTGTGTTTGCGACTCTGTGTATGCATGGTGCCTGCATCGCAGCTCGATGTGTGTGCATTGCGGCTCGTTGTCTGTGATGCGACTCGGTGTCTGTGTGTTGTGACCAGGTCTCTGTACATCACAGCTTGATGTCTGCAATGCAGCTCGTGTCTGTGCATTGTGACTCGGTGTCTGTGTTAAGACTCAGTGTCTGTGTTGCAACTCAGTGCATGGGTTGACTTTGGATCTTGTTATGCTCCAGGCATTGCTGCATGCTGCACCTCTCTATGCGCCTTCGATGCTGTAGTCAGAGCAGCACCAGACAGTAACCAGCCTGTATATGAAATACAACAAGGAATGTAAATCAGTGATGTTATTACTGCATGCGATAATTGATCAACACATGGTATAAATATAGATTAACTAGCTGTACTAATGGATATTAATATTGTTCAAACCTTTGCCACAGCTTGGTATGTCCCTGAATTGCCCATATGCATTGGAATGCTCGTAGACCTTTGTTCATGGAGCCGAGCCACAGGCAAAATCTGGATGGTGGGGGGGAGGGGGGGGGTGGAAGGAGTCCACTAACAGAGTGGTCTTCCAGCCATTTGTGGTGACTTCCTCCTCGGCTTGTTTGTGCTTGCAGTGTTCATCGCAATTGCTGAATATATTAAGTAATGTACATGTAAACGGGTATATGTAAGATATATCGAAGGTATATCGATGTAAAATATTGCAATCAAATATATTTCAGGTAGTAATTATTTGTTATTGCATCTCACAATATTGTCACTGTAGCTTACATTAATCATTCACATCATTATTGTGTTGTGACATTATAATTTCATTTTATTGCATTGTTTTCATGGATGATAAACCTTTCCATGTACAACTATACAAGTTCCTTACTATTTCACATAGCCGACATCATTCACCACCATCCACTAAAATGTCTCCACTGCGTAGTTGGCCCAGATACTTTTGTTCTGTTGGTTGTCGAGGGCACGAAACTTGACCGGCTATCACCTTCGATGAAATTTTAAGTAAACACTTGTAAGTTAAATTGCAAAGGTATTTAATTTTATTATGTCATACAAGCTGGGATTGGAACTAAACGTTGAATGCTATTTTTTTACCAATTGCCGTCTCTTCCTTCCAAGGGAGCTCCATTCTTTCTGAGAGATATGTTCAATGTGGGACTTGCTATCACTCGATCTGGGTATGTGGATCCAGGCTTGATTCCATCAGGCGGCATATCTCGACTCGAATCTGTTCATTGAAAATGTAGAACTGAAGCCACAGGTTTGACATGATTCAACCGATTAGGAATGTAAACAGGCATCGACAATAACAGAAAACATATAAATATAATGACTATGAATAATATATACTGCCTATGTACACAAAATACAATGTTTTAAGAAATATCTAGATTATCTAGATAGGCTAAGTGTCAACACGGCAATAAGGCCCAAATGGGCTGTACAGAGCAATCAATTGTTTCATTTAAAAACATGTTTTGAATTGTCACTATTCAATAAATAACAGCAATAGGTAGTCGGCAAACTATTCCATGTAATGTATTTGGTATATTTTTGCATGCGTGTGCATTTGTAACAAGTGTAGATCCAAGAAATCTGACCAAAACGGTGCAAAAAACTTCCGATGGGCGATAATAGGAGAAAGTTGCCTTTGACTGCCTTCAATTCTCCACTAACATCGTCTAGAAGTGCGGAAAACATTCTACTGTTCATATATTTTTACATTCCAACAAAATTAACTTACTAGCAACTTGCAGCAAGCTTTAAAATTGTTCTGTTGCGTGTTCAAATTTGTCAAAACAAAACAAGATTTTAGTGTGATTTCCACTCGCCAGGGGCGCTGGAAATCACTCACCAGGGGCGAATTAAATTGTAGACAATTGTAGAATTGTAGAATTGTAGAATCCTAGACTCCTCCACGGGTTGGCTCTGACCTGCAGCACCTCCAGGATCGGCCCACTCCCCTCGGGGAGTTATCAATGCATGAAGAATAGAAAGCCCTCCTTCCCTGCCTTGGTTACAGTCAGAGGATTGTTATTTTGAGGACGGGGAATACCTTTGATACCCTTTGGATGTGTGAGGGATATTTTGCTTTTGCTGGCTTTTATTGACTGTTGGAATTGATTTGTATTTTCTTTGCACAAAGTTTCTTACAAGTGAAATTGATCTCTACAGCGTTGTTGTCACGAACGTCGCCACTACGTCACGACGTCTTCAACGTCGACGTTGCATGAACGTCGCTACTACTGACACCACAGAGATTCTGTAACGCTGACAATGAGCTGACTGACCAATCCCTTGCTTGGCATCGCTTCTCGGCCTTTTGGCTAAGATCAAAGTCACACCAGCGAAACCGACTAACGGAACGCGCGTTCCCTCGATCAAAGATGGCGAGCGGTAGGTTTTGCTTCGAGAAATTTTCCGGCCGATGCAGCGAATTAGAGCGATATGTGCATGTGATCTATACATAAAACAAAACCATGGATTGGTTAGTCAGGTAAAGCACCTGCATTAGATAGTAATATGGGTGTATCGCGTCGAAAATGAGCAGTTAAGAAAACACGAAGATCAGCGGAACGCGAAGATCAACTTTGCAAACGATTAACGGAACGCAAAGAATTGACCTACGGAACGCGAAGTCATGAACATGAAATTTCCAGCTAAGAATTTATTTTCCGAACTGTATCCATGTTTGTTCACTGTAGTGTTGAAGGTATATTCATAATCAGACATGGCAGCTATTGACAGTGTTATGCAGCAGGTAGGCCTATATTAGATGAAGGTCAAATTTAACAAAAAATATAATAATGAGGTGTTCCGTGCGTGACTATGAAATGCAGGCCCATATAGTGCTATGCAAACATCACTGACATGAGCTTGAATGAGTTATTGTCATTTATAGCTTGAGAATTCAGATGGTGAGCCGCACTGTATGCAATTCATCATGCTGTACATCATGTTACATGTATGTTATCTTTGTTTATTTGATACCGTACCACACACCTCACAATATCTTAACTGGACTTTACATGTACAAACAGATATGTACATTCAGAATAATATGTCCAGAGTGTGCTTTAATGTACACTGAGGAATGGAATAAGACAATTACTATTGAATGGAATTGCTTGATTTCAACCACGCGCGAAATATTATTCATATTCTAATATCAGTAAGATTTTGTGATGAGTGTAGTACATGTAGCCTATGTTAAGTATGGGAAAGCCTAGGCCTTCAATTATAACTGACTACAAGGCATTTTATATGAATGAACATAAGTTTTCCATGGTATCGTCGTAAGGAAAATTTACAGTTCTCATGTTTTTCAAAATAGTGGCGGAATAGGGTGCTGACTGATTCGTACCGACCGGTACTCGATGGACAGTAATATATATCTCATGCTGTTTTTTTCTGCAAGTACACACATTTTCATATCACTATTACAATGTCATGAAATGTTAAATAGATCATGGATAACCGTAAAATGTTTTTGTATTGCACAACTTTTTTGTGCATTGGGCAATATTCAGTGCAGATCATTCTTCTTATTTATAAATCAGGGTCAAAGCTTATAATTCAAAGCTGAAATGAATACATCGATCATAAGTTCCACAATGAATGTCTATATTTGCTCATAATACTAATTTCCACCATTACAGTACTGATCTGGAAACCATTCTGGTTATGTTATGCTCTTTTCGGTCTATAGTGATACAAACCATTTACCATTTCGAAGCATATGGCATATAGGGATACTAGTGATTGAGAAAATAAATTCCGAAGGTAGAAATTTTTTGGCTCGAAAATTACCAGCAAAACGTCAAAAACAAAAACGAACAAGAAAAAAACATAAAATAAATAATACCTACACAATTTTTGGTAGGGCCTACTTGTACTATTGATACTAGTATATTACATAATCTGGCAAATTTTATTGAGAATTTTAGGCCTGCAATATTTGTATTTCAGGGAGAAAATTGGCATTCGTGTTGAAATGTTCTTCTATGTTTTCTTTTTTTTGTTTTCTTTTTTCGTGTTGAAATGTTCTATGGCGTCTACGTGTCTCACTTAATTCGTTATGCTAGAGCATGTTCATCATACCAGGAATTCATAGTTAGAGCACAGGTTCTGACTACCAAATTGCTCAACAAGGATACCAAATTCCTAGGCTGAGGTCGACATTCAAGGAGTTTTATGGTCGTCACTATGATCTGGTTGAAGGTTACGCCAAGCCTGTCACACAAATGATGGAAGATATCATCCCATCCTTATAGTTTTGTGCATATATATTTCCGTCTCGATATGCCAGTGTGGATATGACAGCGGGTGTCGCATGCGGGGCAGGAGATGCTCACTCTTCCGGAGCACCTGATCCCACACTCAGCTGGCTGGGTGTCTATGATTTTCACATGGCTTTGACTTTGATACCTTAGTATCTCTCGGATTTGACTACTCACACTGATCTTGTAAAATTCGTCCATGGATTCGGTCTTGGAATATGAATTTGTCTGTTTGTCGGTATCCATTTCTACTTCAACCAAGATACATTTCCTAAATTGAGAAATGATAGTAAAAATTCATAATGTTATTAATTTTATAGTGAGGAATCCTCTTCGAATGTTATGAAAGAAACATACGTGTGCATAAGTTATTTTCACCTATTTGTTGAGTCACATGTTGGTTTATTCATTTATTTCGTGCAACATGATTTTGCGCGTTCCGTTCATCGGGAAATAAATTGTCTGGCGCTTTCCGTAAATCATTGTATTGCGTTCCGTTAATCAGTGCGGGTTTTCAGCGATAAGAAATATTCATTGTTTATGCGTTTTAAGTGGCTTACAACCTGTTTATAATGTCTGCTGTCCGTAGTAATATGTGCTCCATCTAAATACAACACAAAACATACAAATAACTCAAAATATTCCATGTTCTTTGGCAAAACAAATCGAAGCAAAACCTACCGCTCGCCATCTTTGATCGAGGGAACGCGCGTTCCGCTAGTCGGTTTCGCTGGTGTGAAAGTGTAGTATCTGTTCTTATCAGCTTAATATCTGATACGTACCCCACTGGGGTACTTTGATATTAAACTGATTTTTGGAACCAGGAGGAGACACAGGGGCTTGCTCCGGCTCCTCCACGGGTTGGCCTGGTATTGCAGTACCTCCAGGATCGGCCCACTCCCCTCGGGGAGTTATCAATGCATGAAGAATAGAAAGCCCTCCTTCCCTGCCTTGGTTACAGTCAGAGGATTGTTATTTTGAGGACGGGGAATACCTTTGATACCCTTTGGATGTGTGAGGGATATTTTGCTTTTGCTGGCTTTTGAACGGAGCTGGTTGACAATGCAGAAGAACATTTTCAAAAGCATGGATGTGTTGAGGGACGTACGAATGTGGTAAATATCAAAAGTATAAATATAGTTTTGTGTCTTTTGATATTTCATAGCTAATGTATTGACTGTTGGAATTGATTTGTATTTTCTTTGCACAAAGTTTCTTACAAGTGAAATTGATCTCTACAGCGTTGTTGTCACGAACGTCGCCACTACGTCACGACGTCTTCAACGTCGACGTTGCATGAACGTCGCTACTACTGACACCACAGAGATTCTGTAACGCTGACAATGAGCTGACTGACCAATCCCTTGCTTGGCATCGCTTCTCGGCCTTTTGGCTAAGACCAGGGATATTTATCAAAGGTTTAAAAATATTTTTCCAGGATTATGAACACCAGTGTAGGGCAGTCAGCCCAGTCAGGCATGGATACTACTAGTATTAGCAGTGGAGCGCTTGCCAGGGAGACCAGCATCAGACGACTGACGGTGATTTTAAAGCTTGATGTGCAAGGTAAGCCGTACACTAGACAGGAGGTGGCCAGCGTGGTGGGTGACCTGATCGACCTGGGTGATTTGTATGCCCTGGGCCCGCTCAGGCGCAATAGTGAGTGGTACGTGACACCCAAAACTGTCCCCTCCCGTGATGTTTTGTTGTCAGCAGGTCCGGTCTCAATCCGTGGACACAGGGGGACGTTTATGTCCGCGGACCATAGAGAATTCAAAATGCGGGTGCACTGGCTTCCCCCTTGGGTCAGTGACAAGTCGTTGAAGGAGGCTGTGGAGGAGCTGGGGGTCAAGGTCACCTCCATTATAATGGACACCAGCAATGTGACAGTGGGGGGCCGTTCCATACGCCACGTGGGTATGAACATACGCACGGTGATTTTCAATGCCCCCGAGGGTCTAGATCTACCCCCCACTACACACGTCCGTAGTAAGGGGGGAGACTATATAGAGGTGTTGTTGGCGGTGCAGGGCCGCCCAGTTATGTGTTTACGTTGTAGGGGTCGTGGGCATTATAGGTCGGAGTGTGACGCTCCCTTCTGTACACGCTGTAAGAGTGTAGGGCATGAGGCCACTAACTGTGGTAATAGATACGCCGCAGCCGTGAGTGGGGGTGTGGCAGCCCAGCAGGACGACGTTGACATCGAGATGGATCAGCAGCTGGCTGAGCAGTCCGAGGTCGGGGACAGCACAGGGGCGGACTACGGCTCCAGTTCCTGTTCTTCTCCCAGTGATAACGAGCGCCCCCCTCCCCAGAAACAGGCCCGCAAGGACAAGAGGACTGGTGGTAAGCACACAGTTAATTCTTCTCTACCTTCTTCTATTACTCCCGGTCAGCGTCAGCCTGTACAGTCTGAGCAGTCAGACAACCCCCCGCCCTCTAGTCAGTTGGCTAGCGAGAGTGTTTCCCAGTCCAGCGTGGTTATAGGCACGCAGCCTCTCGTTAGTATACCTGACCCGTTAGACCAGCTGACTCCCCTTCCCCCCCGCCCCGTCAATGCTGAGCAGCGTGTGGCACAAGCCCAGGCCACGCCGCTGCCTGCCGTACACCCGTCCGAGGTAGACGCACTGTCTATGCCCGCTCCTCTGACTGACGCCTCCGGTCAGTCACTGTTTTCCAACCCCCCGGCCCTGGTAAATGTGACTGAGGCGCTTGTCCATGCTGAGGACTCTAGCAGCGTCGTGCCGGACACCCCTCCCCCTCCCCCTCTCCCTCCCTACACAGGTGAAGTGAGTATGGACGAGGACTGGCAGCTTGTCTCCCGTCGCAAGAGGTCACTGGACCGTGGCCGAGATAAGTCTGTCAGCGCTGACAGATCGTCTGTTGGCGCCTCCCCCTCCCGCGCCCGACCCCAGCGGTCTCCACGGTCCCGGGGTGATAAGAAGCGGCGCTCTTCTTCTGTGGTCGCTGCCCCGGTGACCACCCCCCAGGACTAGTTCTAGGTGAGAATACATGCCCCCCATTTCTGCTGTGTCATTAAATGTACATGGATTACTAGACAATAGGAAGCGATCTCGTTTGTTTACATACTTTAAAACCCAATCTTTCGACATTGTTTTGTTACAGGAAACACATTTGTCTAATCACAAATTGATGCTACAATGGCAGCGGGAATGGGGGGGTAATTCTTATTGGTCATTTGGGGATTTTCATGGTCGTGGGGTTGGCATTTTATTGAGGAGAAATGCCTCAATACAGGTCAGGAATTTTAAGCATGATTTTAACGGTCGTTTGATTATAGTCAATTTTGTCTATAATAAGATTGAATTCCAACTGGTAAATGTCTACTGCCCAAATAATGATACTGAGCGGAAAACCTTTCTACAGGGTTTAAAGCATCATTTAAACAGTAATAGTACGATATTTATCGGTGGTGATTTTAATTTTGTAGAAAATACACAGTTGGATAAAGCCGGGGGAAATCCCTCCCGTGGTTCTGTTGGCAAGAATGAGATACTTATATTAAAGCGTGATTTCAATTTAGTGGACAGTTACCGTCATCTACACAAAGATAAGCAAAAGTATTCTTGGCACAAGTATGATGGTACAATGTTCTGTCGCTTAGACCGCTTTTATATATCTAGATCATTTATTGACAATGTCAGAGAATCTGTTATTTCCCCTGTGTTGTTTTCGGATCACCGGCCTGTTATTATTACATTTGATATTCCTGATGTATGTGACATTGGTGCTTCCTTTTGGAAGTGTAATGTCTCTGTTTTAAATAATGCCGACCTGAGACAAGATATCACTGATTATTTTACACGTGTCAAACAGCAGCCTTTAACCCCCGCGTGGTGGGAAACATGTAAGGCTGATTGTAAACAGATTATAGTAAGACACAGCCGCCGCCTCGCGGGGGAGGCACGCGCACGTATACGCTTTATAGAACAGCAGTTAGGAGAGTATGCCAAACTACAGTCAGATTTCCCGGGCCTGTGTAACGAGCTCAGCGTACAGCTACAGTCTGAGCTAGACAAGTTACTGGAGCGTAAAGCTGAGGGGGCAAAGGTCCGTGCCCGTGTAGATAGTGCTATGCATGCAGACCGCCCCTCCAGTTACTTTATCAGGCGGGAAATCAATAATGGGAAAAAGAGGCATATTACTGAGCTAATTGATGATAATCATCTGACACATAGTGATACACAATCGATAATTAATGTATGTCATGATTTCTATTGCAGGTTGCTGTCGGCTGAGCCCATTGATCAGCCTCTGTGTCGTGAGTTTCTGGGTGATTTGCCTAGTCTGTCGCCTGACACGGCACAGTTGTGTGAGGGGGGTGTTACCGCTCAGGAAATTTTAGTAGCTCTAAAGCAAATGAAGGCGGGAAAGACCCCCGGGCTTGATGGCTTGCCTAAAGAGTTTTATGTCCATTACATACATCTATTTATCAATGAATTGGTCACTGTTTATAATACATGTTTTGATTCTGATAATCTAACGGTTAGTCAGACTATGGGCGTTATTACACTTTTGTGTAAAGATGAGAGTAAATCTAATGATTTGAAACACTGGCGGCCCATCTCTCTGTTGAATGTAGATTATAAGTTATTATCCAAGGCGCTCACAAACCGGCTCAGTGTTGTTATGTCTGAAATTGTTAATATAGACCAGACTTGTGGTATCAAGGGGAGGAGTATTAAAGATAATGTCCACTTATTACGGAATATTGTCGATTGTTGCTCACAAAAGCAAGAGTACTGCGCTCTCATTTCCTTGGATCAATCCAAGGCTTTTGATCGGGTGTCCCATGACTATCTGTTTCAAGTCTTGCATGCTTTTGGTTTTGGCGAGTGTTTTATTAAGTGGATCCAATTGTTATATACCAATATATCGTCTCATGTACTTGTTAATGGTCACCTGTCGGCCCCGTTCCCTGTAACACGCAGTGTGCGGCAGGGTTGTGGGCTTTCCCCCCTGTTGTATGTATTATGTATAGAACCCTTTGCACACAGGATTCGGCGGGATAGCTCTATTCATGGGCTCCTCTCCCCGGTCCGTGACGTCATGTGCAAGATTAGTCAGTATGCGGACGACTCGACTCTGATATTGACTGACTTCCCGTCTATAGAGCGTGCCCTGCAGGTATCTGAGTTGTATTGTCGGGCCTCGGGCGCCCTGGTTAACAAGGAAAAAAGCCGGGGTTTGTGGCTGGGTGCCTGGAGGGGGTGTCGCGAAGCCCCTGGGGGTATGATTTGGTCGTCTGGTACTGCTAAATACTATGGTGTTATATTGGGATCTGGTGATTATGTACAGGAGAATAATGATAAATTGTATGGCAAATTTCGTAAAATTGTTGATCTGCTTAAATTGAAACATCTTGATCTAGTCTCCAGGAGCTCGCATTTGAATGTATTAGCATGTTCTAAACTGTGGTACGTTATGCCATGCCTGCCCCTGCCCACGGGCAGTGATCCTTACCATAAATACAACACGCACATGTTCAGATTTCTGTGGAACGATTCTACAGAGTGTGTCAAAAGAGCCGTGTTACATAATGATTTCCCTGACGGTGGACTGCGCCTTGTTGATATAAAATATAAAATCATGTCTTTTACAGTGAACCATATTCTTAGACTGTTGTTTAGCGACGATTACCCAAAGTGGCAGAGCTTTGCCATCTATTGGATGAACCTCAGTCTTAGAGTGTATTACCCTAATTTGACACGTAATGACATATGCCAGACTTTTGACATGTCGCTCTTCTACGTGTCAGCTTTGGCGTGTTTCAGAGATTTTATTGCTGTTTTGGGCTCTGCTCCGGACCGTATAATGCCTGTTAGGGAGGTGTATTGGCTGTTTGTCAAAGCAAACATCACGGCGCCACGGGTTGTGCAACTCAAGCCGCAGGTTGATTTTACCAGGTCTTTTTCTGTAATTCAATATAAAGGTAACACCCCAAGTATTAGATCCATGAATTGGAAGATCGTTCATAACGTGTTGCCTGTCAACATGATTCTATATAAATATAATATTACCGGTAATGCTACCTGTCTATTTTGTCCCCAGGTAGAATCTTGTGAACATTTATTTGTTCAATGTTCTGTGGGGACTCCTCTCCGTTCAGTAATTTCTAAGTTATTCAATATAATTTGTGGTAAATCCATAAATATCCTGTTTAATGTCAACCTCGTAATTTACAACCTGGTTAGTTTAAATCTAACCCCACGTCAGAAAGATGTGATCTTGATATTGATAAACTTGGCCAAGTGGACCGTGTGGTCGGTCAGAAATAAGAAGAAGTTTGAGCGTGTGTCTGAGGAACATACTATTGAGGCGTTGTTCTTGGCCACGCTCAGGAATTTGATAACTGATCACCGGTATCTGTTAAATGCCTCTAGCTTCACGGCTTTGTGGCTGGAGCCACCCTCATTTGTCTCTGTACGGGACGGGGGGTCTCTCGCTTTTAATTTCCCACGGGCCTAATACATGTAGTATATCTATAGCGTCGGTATAAAGCAGTTTGTTTGCCTGTGGTTTTTCCCATGCGCCTGCTGTAGACTGTAGGGCGATTATACGCCTCATTGCACACGCCTGCTAGTGTTCTATATACTTGTCTCAGGGCCGGTGAGCTATGTGCATGCGGTAGCGTGTGTGTGGTTTTACGGCAAGGGAGGCCTGTTGTGTTGTCATAGCGACCGTGGTTATGTCTGCATGCCAGTGGTGCGACGCCGGTCGCTGTGCGCTGTATATATATGTATTCTGTGGGGGTGACTTCACTGTTTGGCGGCCTGCAACCGCGTGTGTGTGATGTATATGGCCATTTATTTACTCTCAGCTGTCTGTGGTTATTACTACGTGCCAGTGGCGTAGTTTGCAGTCGCTGTGAGGTAAATGGTGTAGGGGTGGCCCGGTTGTGCATATGTATAAATATATATATATCTACATGTGATATTTCTATTGTGCTCATGACAGCCGGTTGTTATTTCTGCGGGCCAGTGCCGTGGATTGGCCGCTGTGTGTTGCATGTTTAGAGGTGGCCTTGATGTACATGTGATGTGCATATATGCGTATTGTCCACCGCGGCCTGATTTGTTACGCCTGTGTGCCAGTGGCACAGGTTAGGGTCGCGGTGTGTTATGTCTTGAACTGGTCGAGATGACTCCCAGTTGTTATATACATGCTTTTACATGATTGCTTAACCATATATGTTGATATAAATGTGACTGGTCGAGACAGCTCCCAGTGGTTATATACATTCCTTTACATGCTCATCTATTTATTATGTATATGTATATCTCTATGTACTCCCTACCCCCCTCCCTTTTGTTTTGGTTGTCACGTACACTCGCGCTTATTGCCCCGGTCTGTCGGGTCACCCTGTGGCCGCCCCCTCCTGTCTGTGTCACTGTTGGACGTCTGATGGCCGTCTCCCTGGACACGAGCAGAGCCCACTCTGCCTGCTGGGCGGCCGCCCTTCCCCGGGTTCTACCCCCCCCCCCCTTTAGTAATTGCTATAGGAGGCCGAGGGGCGATCCCGCCCATGCTAGGACGGTAATGTATCGGGGTTTATTTACTTTGATCTGTTACCTGTACGCCGGAAGGCCAGTTGCTGGACTGATAATATTGAACAATGCAATGTAACATTATTGTTTAATGAAGTTGTAATACGTTAGCAAGCTTGCTTGCTGTGTGTTATCATGTTGTATGGTATGTTCGTAATGTGGTATGTGTGTTGTGTGAATGTGTTCTGCTGTGTGGTTTGTAGTATGTTCTGCAGTATGCAAGTTATGTCATGCGTGTGAGCATGATTGTTCGTTCATCCTTTTGTTTAATTATTTAAGTGAACACAAGCTTGTGGTTTAGTGGTGTTTCAGTCTTTTGCAGTGTGTGATGTGTTGCGCTCCGCCCCCCTGCTTTGAGGACGACTGCCGGTCGACTGGGACCGGGAGGGGACAGCCGGCCTCACGGTTGGGCTGCTCCGCCCCCCGCTCTGTGGACTGGTGCGTGTCGGTTGTGCCTGGTGGACGGAGGTGGACGGCCGGCTACACAGTTGGGTTGTTCCACCCCCCTGCTCTGCTGGTGTGTTGGTGTTGTGGACTGGGTGTGGAAGGGGACGCCTCCCCTCGCCTGGCCACCTGTTTTGCCTGGAATAAGGAACGCTTGTGGGCTTCATGTATGAACGATGTGTGCGGTGGATTTTACCTGCAGTGGTGCCACCTGGTGCTTGTTCATGAGAGCTGGAACGTTTGGATTATGACTGCCACTGGATATTGCATGGA
>OX424558.1:39808750-39856250 GCA_949152475.1 Terebella lapidaria
ACAATGCAGAAGAACATTTTCAAGAGCATGGATGTGTTGAGGGACGTACGAATGTGGTAAATATCAAAAGTATAAATATAGTTTTGTGTCTTTTGATATTTCATAGCTAATGTATTGACTGTTGGAATTGATTTGTATTTTCTTTGCACAAAGTTTCTTACAAGTGAAATTGATCTCTACAGCGTTGTTGTCACGAACGTCGCCACTACGTCACGACGTCTTCAACGTCGACGTTGCATGAACGTCGCTACTACTGACACCACAGAGATTCTGTAACGCTGACAATGAGCTGACTGACCAATCCCTTGCTTGGCATCGCTTCTCGGCCTTTTGGCTAAGATCAATGTTGGTCTTAGCCGGTTGTTGAAAAGATTAAAAAAGGATACGGATATGGCTAGTGACAGTAACGGTAACGGGCAGACCGCCCAGTCAGGAATACACTTACGGGATAACACATTGGCAAGGGAGCAGGCGCTCAGGCAGCAGACGGTGGTATTGAAACTAGACGTGGCAGGTAAGCCGTACACAAGGCAGGAGGTGGCCGGTGTCCTTAGTGACCTGGTTGACCTTCACGACTTATATTCGTTGGGGCCATTGCGCCGTAATAGTGAGTGGTATATCACCCCCCGGACCCAACCCTCCCGTGACTTGTTATTATCTGCTGGTCCCGTAGATATACGGGGTCACCGTGGGCATTTTGCCTCAGCTGACCAGACGCAGCTGAAGATACGAGTGCACTGGCTTCCCCCGTGGGTGCACGACGCATGTCTGGCGGCGGCTGTGGAGCGCCTGGGAGTGAAGGTGACGTCCATTACTATGGACAGCAGTGATGTTAGGGTAGGCGGGTATTCACTCCGTCATATTGGTATGAATATTCGCACCGTTATCTGTTCATGTCAAGCCGGTCAAGAGCTCCCCCCTACCACCCACGTGCGCACCCAGGCTGGTGAGCCAATTGAGGTGCTGTTGGCCTGCCAGGGCCGGCCTGTGATGTGTTTACGTTGCAGGGAGAGGGGGCATTACAGGTCTGATTGTACAGCCCCTTACTGTACACAGTGCGGACGTGTGGGTCACTCGGCAGACGCCTGCACTGGTAGGTATGCTGCCGCTGCCAGAGGGGGTGTCAGGGCTGAGGACGACCATGCTGACATGGACCAGGAGTTGGCGGACGTGCAGGAGATCCAGTCGGAGGTGGGGGACAGCTCGGGACAGGATTACGGCTCTGACGGTCCGTCCACAGACAGTCTGGATGAGCAGGACCAGCAGGTAAGTAGGGTTACTGACTCTATTTCTGTTTCTGTTCCCCCCGCCCAGCCCCTGCCTTCCCAGTCCCAGTCCGGTTTGTCTGAGCAGTCAGACCCCTCTGTCCCCCCTACTAGTGAGCTCAGTGACAAGTGTCCAACCCAGGCCAATCACGTGGCTAAAACCACGCAGTCACTTGTCAGTATCCCTGACCCTATGGCTGAGTTCACTCCCCTACCCTCTGTGCAGCGTGTGGCAGGTGCCCAGTCCACATACACGCCGTTAGACAGTGACCAGCTGGTGGCCGAGGCTCTGGCCCAATCCGCCCCTCCCCTGGACGCGCCTAGTGTGTCTTACAGTGAGGGAGACCCAGTGTCTGCCCTTCCCCCCTCTCTCCCCCCTAACGAAGCTGAGCAGGAGATGGAGCAGGACGAGTGGAGTTTAGTGTCCCGGCGTAAGCGGTCACTGGAGCGTGGCCGTGAGAAGTCATTGTCAACTGATCAGTCGTCAGTGGGAGACTCACCCCCGCGCCCCCGACCTCACAGAGCTCCTCGCCAGCGTAAGGGTAGGGAGAAAAAGCTGCGGTCGACTTCCCTAACCGCGTTAGGAGGTTCCGCCCCGAAGGATCAGTAGACTAAGGTAATCTATGCCCCCCATAACCGTTGTTTCTCTCAATGTCCATGGTTTGCTCAATAATGTAAAACGGTCTAGATTATTCACATATTTCAAGTCCCTTTGTTTTGATTTCGTTTTGTTACAGGAAACTCACTTATATTCACATAAATTAATGTTGCAGTGGCAGCGGGAATGGGGTGGCAAATCATACTGGTCTTTTGGTAACTACCACAGCAGAGGTGTTGGTATTTTACTGGGGAGAAACCCCTCAGTTGCAGTTAAAAACTACGGTCATGATTTTGACGGTCGTATGATTTGTATCAACTTTTCCATAAATGATAATAATTTTCAACTCATAAATGTGTATTGTCCTAATGTTGATGCGGAGCGCAAGGTATTCTTGCATAGCCTGAGGCATCATATAAACAGTCACGGTACTGTAATTATGGGTGGGGATTTCAATTTTGTGGAAGATTTGATGCTTGACAAGGCAGGTGGAAACCCTAACCGCGGGTCTGTTGGTAAACATGAAGTGTCTGTATTGAAGCGTGACTTTGATCTGGTTGATATATATCGTCATATAAATCCAAATAAGCATGAGTACTCATGGCATAGGTATGATGGTAAGATGTTTTGTCGGCTAGACCGCTTCTATGTGTCTAATTCATTTGTCACTAATGTGACAGATTCTGGTATTTTGCCTGTCATGTTTTCTGATCACAGGCCTGTCACCTTGAGTTTTACTGTACCTGAGCAGTGTGATATAGGGCCTTCCTTTTGGAAGTGCAATGTATCAGTTTTGAGTAATACCGATTTGAGACAAGAGATTTCTGAGTACTTTGCCCGTGTCAAACAAGAGCCTATTACCCCCCGCTGGTGGGAGAACTGTAAATCTCAGTGTAAGACTATAATTGTGAAGCACTCCCGCCGGCTGGCTGGGGAGACTCGGGCCAGAATCAGGTTTATTGAGCAACAATTGGCCGAGTATGCCAAACTACATGTTGATCTCCCCGGCTTCTGTGGGAAGCGAAGTGCTCAACTACAATGTGAATTGAATAGTTTGCTAGAGAGGAAGGCGGAGGGGGCTAAAATCCGTTCGCGTGTAGATTTATCTATCCACGCTGACCGCCCCTCCAGCTACTTTATCAAACGAGAGCATGACAATGCTAAAAAGAAGCATATATCTCAATTAGTCGATGCTAGTAATGTTGTATGTAACACGACGAGCTCTATAATAAATGTGTGTATTGATTTCTACTCTAGGCTGCTGTCCGCTGAGCCAATTGACGAGGGCCTGTGTCGTGAGTTTCTTAGGGATATTTCCCCCTTGTCTGAGGCTGACGCAGAGCTGTGTGAGGGGGGTGTCACAGCCCATGAAGTGTTACAGGCTCTCAATCAAATGAAGGCCGGGAAAACCCCGGGCCTGGATGGTTTGCCAAAAGAATTTTATGTCCAATTTATACACTTATTTGTTGATGAGCTGGTCGAGGTATACAATACCTGTTTTGACTCCAATAATCTTACATTTACCCAGAGGGGTGGGGTAATTACTTTACTTTGTAAAGATCAAAGTAAAGCCGATGATTTAAAGTATTGGCGCCCCATTTCATTACTTAATGTAGATTATAAGGTGTTATCTAAAGTATTGACTAATCGTCTGAGCATTGTAATGCCTGATATTGTGCATATCGATCAAACTTGTGGTGTTAAAGGTAGGAGTATTAGAGATAATGTGCATCTCTTACGCAATATTGTTGATTACTGCTCTCAGAAATCGATTCACTGTGCTTTAATATCTCTTGACCAATCCAAAGCCTTTGATCGTGTATCACATGCTTATTTATTTCAGGTATTGCGTGCTTTTGGGTTTGGGGAGACCTTCATGAAGTGGGTCCGGCTACTGTATACTGACATCTTCTCACAGGTGCTGGTTAATGGTCATCTTTCCCGGCCATTCCCTGTGACCAGGTCAGTACGTCAGGGCTGCGGCCTGTCTCCCCTGTTATATGTACTATGTATCGAACCTTTCGCACTCAGGATTAGGCGGGATAGTTCTATTCATGGATTACTCTCGCCGACTCGTGATGTTGAGTGCAAGATAAGCCAGTATGCTGATGATTCGACGTTAATAGTGACTGATTTACCGTCCATAGACCGGGCTCTGGTGGTTTCTGGCCAATATGGTCGGGCCTCTGGGGCTCTGGTAAACACAGAAAAGAGTCGTGGTTTGTGGCTAGGGGCTTGGGTCGGGTGTCGTGAGACCCCCGGGGGTATGCTCTGGTCCTCTGACGCGGCCAAGTATTATGGTGTTATTTTAGGTAACAGTCAATATGTACAAGAGAATCATGATAAGCTTTACACTAAGTATATAAAAGTTATCGATTTGATGAAATTGAAAAGACTGGACTTGGTTTCACGTTCTTCATATTTGAATGTTCTAGCGTGTTCAAAGTTGTGGTATGTGTTGCCGTTGCTTCCCTTTCCTATGGGTAGTGACCCCTATCACAAATACAGTACTCCCATGTTTCGATACTTGTGGAGTAATTCTACAGAGTGTGTTAAGCGGGATGTACTGTATAATGACATTGCTGATGGTGGCTTACGCCTGGTGAATATCAAATATAAGGTAAAGGCATTCGTTGTGAACCATGTCCTTAGACTGTTGTTCAGTGTGGGTAATCCCAAGTGGCGATCCTATGCCATTTATTGGTTGAACCTCAGTCTTAGATTTTTCTATCCGAATTTGACGAGGAATGACATTCCTCAGACGTTTAATGCTCCGCCATTTTATCAAGCTGCTTTGGAGTGTTTCCGGGACTTTGTGGGTATTTTAGGCTCTGTGCCAGACAATGTAATGTCGGTAAGAGATATTTACTGGTTATTTGTTAAGTCTAGTCCTACTCAGCCCCGGGTGGTTCAGCTCAAACCTCAGGTAGACTTTAAAAAGTCATTTACCGTAATTCAATACAAGGGTAATCCTCCAAATGTTAGAGCAATGAACTGGAAGATTGTCCATGACGTGTTGCCGGTTAACAAGGTATTGTATAGTTATAATATTACCAGTAATTCTACTTGTGTATTCTGCCCTCGGATGGAGTCCTGTCAACACTTATTTGTTCACTGTCCGGTAGGTGCGAGTCTCAGAGTATTATTGCCTAAACTGTTCAATATCATTTGTGGTGGCATTGTCAATGTTCCGTTCGATGTCAACCTTGTGTTGTATAATATAATTAGTTTGAAGCTGACCCCACGTCAAAAGGATGTCATTTTAATTCTTGTAAACTTGGCCAAGTGGACGGTGTGGTCTGTCAGAAACAAGAAGAAATTTGAGCGTGTGTCAGATGACCAGGTTATAGACACGCTATTTCTGTCCCTGGTAAAGAATACCGTCATTGATCACAAGTATTTATTGAACGCTGCTAGTTTTAGCTCGCTGTGGCTGGTTCAGCCCTCCTTTGTATCCGTGGGACATGACGGATCCCTGGTGTTTAATTTTCCTAGGGGGTAAACGCAGCATCATGTAAACTGATATTGTCCATGTAGCCCGCCCCAAAGGGTTAAACTCGCCGGTGGCTGTAGTATGTGCGGGTCTCTAACCCCTGGGCTGGGCTGTGTGTCTATTGGGTGAGCTGTGTGCGTGATTACACGCCTGACTGCCCGCCGGTAAGCTTACTAACGTCTCTTGTCTCGTTGCCGGGGTGCTATGTAGTCCAGTGGACTGTACATCAAGTGTTTTCACACTTCACGGAGTCATACTGCTGCCGGTCTGGAGTGGCGCGGCCCGTGGTTATTGTGTGGTGGTTATATGCTTGACTGCGGCCCGGTATTCAATGCCTATTGACGGAGTGAATAACTGTTCAATTGTCGTGTAAGCTGCAAGTGTGTTTACGCGCTTACTGCCGGTAAAGCTACTGATTCAATGTTGTTATTCACATGGCTGGATTTACATGCCTTTACATTGTTTGCTTATATAATATGTTGTCAATTACTGCGGTGGCTTGCAGCAGACTTGCTGGGTCAATTTACATGCCTTTACATGATTATTGTTGTATGTGTTTATATATGTATCTGTGCCTGACCCCCCTCCCTGTTTCCCTTGCTCCCTGGGGTGATGTACACACTCACGCGGGTTGTCTGGGTCTATTGGGTTACTTTCACTCTGCTGGGACCCGCCCCCTCCTGCCTTAACTGCCGTCTGTTGCCTGGGTGTCGCTCGCACCGCTGACACCTGTCTGTGGCTGGGCGGTCTGGCCGCGCGTTGCTGTTCCTGGTGATGTCCGCGGTAACTGTATCATAAAGGCTGAGGGGCGATCCCGCCCTGACTAGGACGGTAACGTATGGTCTCGTAAAAATGTTATGTAAATGATTTATTAGTGCACTTGTTGCACCGTACACATTGATTACACGTATTGTATTGGGTGGTAAACCCACTGTAAATATCATCTGTACTGAACTGATCAGTATTTGTAAATAGTTTGGTGTGTCAGTAATGTGGTGTGCCTGTGTGTGATTGCGTGTATGCATGTGTAATAGTGTATCACAAGCCCGTGGCTGATTTGATGTTTTTAGTATTGCAGTTGTGTTTCCTGATGTTCCTTGGGAGGCACCGCCCCGCCGGGCGTGTTGTTGTCCTGGGGGGTTGCCTCTTGCCTGGCCGCTGGGGAGAGTTTGGACAGCCCGCTCCTCGCGCTTCACTGACCAGCCGTTTGTCCGTCTGTCTGCCATCGCTGCTGCCACGTGGTTATACACCCGCCCGCCTGCCGCATGCATGCTCACGCGCCTGGCTGTAGTTGATTGTTGCGTGGTTATGTGCACTTTTCACGCTACAGGGATTACCTGGGATTGTATGCTCGCTCGCGTATGAACAACCAGTGGATGTTTATCTTTGTGTGCTCGCTCGTGTATGAACAACAAGTGGATGCACGCGGACAGTGTTGTGTTTTGCTGACGCGTCGTGGGAACAATGTATTGTGTGCAGGGACTCACCATGGTTATGTGGCTGTGCGTAGTGGAGACAGCTAGCAGTGGCGCCGTCTTTCGGCTGGAAATGGAGTGAACATTGCATTGTTGGATATTTTATTATTTACTAGTATTCATTGCTGGATTCTATTGGTGGTTATACACCCGCCCGCCGGCCTGGCCGCACGCTCACTTGCCTGGCTATGGGTGATTGTTGCGTGGTTATGTACACTCGTCATGGGAATTGCTCTGGATTGTGTGCTCGCTCACGTATGAATGACAAGTGGATGCACGCGGACAGTGTTGTGGTTTTTGCCGTGTTTTGTGAACAATGTTTTGTGTGCAGGCACCTGCTATCCTTCTCGCCATGGTTACGTGGCTGTGCGGACTGGAGACGGCTAGCAGTGGCGCCGTCTTTCGGCTGGAAATGGAGTGAACATTGCATTGTTGGATATTTTATTATTTACTAGTATTCATTGCTGGATTCTATTGGTTTGTGTCTTATATCATGTTGGTTATATTGTGTTAATTGTTTTTGCTTTGTTGTTATATTAATATGTTGTTGTATTTTGTTGTTTGTCCATCTGTCTGCCATAGTTGTTACCAGGTGGTTATACACCCGCCCGGCCGCACGCTCACTTGCCTGGCTGTGGGTGATTGTTGCGTGGTTATGTACACTCGCCATAGGAATTACCCTGGATTGTGTGCTCGCTCACGTATGAATGACAAGTGGATACACACGGACAGTGTGGTGTTTTTCTGCCGTGTCGTCTGAACAATGTATTGTGTGCAGGGACTCTGTTGCTGGCAGGGACCTGCTTTCCTTCTCGCCATGGTTATGTGGCTGTGTGGACTGGAGACAGCTAGCAGTGGCGCCGTCTTTCGGCTGGAAATGGAGTGAACATTGCATTGTTGGATATTTTATTATTTACTAGTATTCATTACTGGTTTCTATTGGTTCGTTGTTTATATCATGTTGGTTATATTATGTTGATTGTTTTGCTTTGTGTTTATATTATGTTGTTGTATTTTATTGTGTATATTATTTGTATATCATGTGGGTATGTGTGGTGTTTGAGTGGAACAGTAAAGTGGTGTGAATGTGGTGTGTATGTACATGTTACAAGTCTCGGTTAAATTTTCAGTTATTCGGTTCAGTTCAGATGTTCAGTTTAATTACATAATTAGTTCAGTTTATACTGATTCCGTTTATACTAATTTTGTTCATAGTATTTTAGTTCATTATATTAACTTATATGTATTTGGGTTACGTATCAATTGGTATAGGTCTTGGGGTTTGGGGGTTATTTAAAGTAAATGGGTATTAAGTAAAACAGTACAATGGGTTTTAGTTTTAGTCTATATATCGTTTAACCAGTTGTTACCAGTTAAATAATTTTAACTTTCAAGTGTAGGTCTTGGGGTTGGGGGGTATTATATTAAATGGGGTTTCTTCATTAAATTGGGTATTAGTTTCAGTCTACATATCATATACACAGTATTATTGGTCAACAACTTTATCTTACCAGTGTAGGTTTTGGGGATGGGGGGTTTCATATTAAAAGGGGTTCTCTATTAAATGGGGGTGTTAGTTTCAGCTTACACATCATATACACAGTTGTCACCGGTTAACAAGTTTATCTTACTAGTGTAGGTTTGGGGGTTGGGGGGTTTCATATTAAATGGGGTTCTCTATTAACTGGGGGTTTTAGTTTCAGTTCATCCCGTTCATATCGTTTATAACGTTATAGTCGTTTATAATATCTGTGTAGGTATTGGGGATGGGGGGTATTAATTAATTGGGTTTTATCTTAATTGGGGGTTTAGTTCCAGGTATTCCGTCGTCGGGGGTTTTATATAAGGGGTTGGGTGTTTTGGCACTAGTCACCGGGAAAGTGTATTTGTTTGTAAGGGGTTTTTTCTTGTATAAAAATATATATACATTTGTACGTTTTATTGTTTACTGTTTTATTGTGTACGAGTAATAAACAATTTCAAAAAAAAAAAAAAAAAAAAAAAAAGTATCTGTTCTTATCAGCTTAATATCTGATACGTACCCCACTGGGGTACTTCGATATTAAACTGATTTTTGGAACCAGGAGGAGACACAGGGGCTTGCTCCGGCTCCTCCACGGGTTGGCCTGGTATTGCAGTACCTCCAGGATCGGCCCACTCCCCTCGGGGAGTTATCAATGCATGAAGAATAGAAAGCCCTCCTTCCCTGCCTTGGTTACAGTCAGAGGATTGTTATTTTGAGGACGGGGAATACCTTTGATACCCTTTGGATGTGTGAGGGATATTTTGCTTTTGCTGGCTTTTGAACGGAGCTGGTTGACAATGCAGAAGAACATTTTCAAAAGCATGGATGTGTTGAGGGACGTACGAATGTGGTAAATATCAAAAGTATAAATATAGTTTTGTGTCTTTTGATATTTCATAGCTAATGTATTGACTGTTGGAATTGATTTGTATTTTCTTTGCACAAAGTTTCTTACAAGTGAAATTGATCTCTACAGCGTTGTTGTCACGAACGTCGCCACTACGTCACGACGTCTTCAACGTCGACGTTGCATGAACGTCGCTACTACTGACACCACAGAGATTCTGTAACGCTGACAATGAGCTGACTGACCAATCCCTTGCTTGGCATCGCTTCTCGGCCTTTTGGCTAAGATCAAAGTGTAGTATCTGTTCTTTTATGGGGAAGGGTTTCTGGAACTAGTCACAGGGAAAGGGTTTTCAATGTAAAGGGTTTTTTCTTCTATATAACTGTCTATATATTTGTATGTTTACTATTTACATTGGTTCATTGTTATATTGTGTATTGTTAATAAATATTTAAAAAAAAAAAAAAAAGTATCTGTTCTTATCAGCTTAATATCTGATACATACCCCACTGGGGTACTTCGATATTAAACTGATTTTTGGAACCAGGAGGAGACACAGGGGCTTGCTCCGGCTCCTCCACGGGTTGGCCTGGTATTGCAGTACCTCCAGGATCGGCCCACTCCCCTCGGGGAGTTATCAATGCATGAAGAATAGAAAGCCCTCCTTCCCTGCCTTGGTTACAGTCAGAGGATTGTTATTTTGAGGACGGGGAATACCTTTGATACCCTTTGGATGTGTGAGGGATATTTTGCTTTTGCTGGCTTTTGAACGGAGCTGGTTGACAATGCAGAAGAACATTTTCAAAAGCATGGATGTGTTGAGGGACGTACGAATGTGGTAAATATCAAAAGTATAAATATAGTTTTGTGTCTTTTGATATTTCATAGCTAATGTATTGACTGTTGGAATTGATTTGTATTTTCTTTGCACAAAGTTTCTTACAAGTGAAATTGATCTCTACAGCGTTGTTGTCACGAACGTCGCCACTACGTCACGACGTCTTCAACGTCGACGTTGCATGAACGTCGCTACTACTGACACCACAGAGATTCTGTAACGCTGACAATGAGCTGACTGACCAATCCCTTGCTTGGCATCGCTTCTCGGCCTTTTGGCTAAGATCAATGTTGGTCTTAGCCGGTTGTTGAAAAGATTAAAAAAGGATACGGATATGGCTAGTGACAGTAACGGTAACGGGCAGACCGCCCAGTCAGGAATACACTTACGGGATAACACATTGGCAAGGGAGCAGGCGCTCAGGCAGCAGACGGTGGTATTGAAACTAGACGTGGCAGGTAAGCCGTACACAAGGCAGGAGGTGGCCGGTGTCCTTAGTGACCTGGTTGACCTTCACGACTTATATTCGTTGGGGCCATTGAGCCGTAATAGTGAGTGGTATATCACCCCCCGGACCCAACCCTCCCGTGACTTGTTATTATCTGCTGGTCCCGTAGATATACGGGGTCACCGTGGGCATTTTGCCTCAGCTGACCAGACGCAGCTGAAGATACGAGTGCACTGGCTTCCCCCGTGGGTGCACGACGCATGTCTGGCGGCGGCTGTGGAGCGCCTGGGAGTGAAGGTGACGTCCATTACTATGGACAGCAGTGATGTTAGGGTAGGCGGGTATTCACTCCGTCATATTGGTATGAATATTCGCACCGTTATCTGTTCATGTCAAGCCGGTCAAGAGCTCCCCCCTACCACCCACGTGCGCACCCAGGCTGGTGAGCCAATTGAGGTGCTGTTGGCCTGCCAGGGCCGGCCTGTGATGTGTTTACGTTGCAGGGAGAGGGGGCATTACAGGTCTGATTGTACAGCCCCTTACTGTACACAGTGCGGACGTGTGGGTCACTCGGCAGACGCCTGCACTGGTAGGTATGCTGCCGCTGCCAGAGGGGGTGTCAGGGCTGAGGACGACCATGCTGACATGGACCAGGAGTTGGCGGACGTGCAGGAGATCCAGTCGGAGGTGGGGGACAGCTCGGGACAGGATTACGGCTCTGACGGTCCGTCCACAGACAGTCTGGATGAGCAGGACCAGCAGGTAAGTAGGGTTACTGACTCTATTTCTGTTTCTGTTCCCCCCGCCCAGCCCCTGCCTTCCCAGTCCCAGTCCGGTTTGTCTGAGCAGTCAGACCCCTCTGTCCCCCCTACTAGTGAGCTCAGTGACAAGTGTCCAACCCAGGCCAATCACGTGGCTAAAACCACGCAGTCACTTGTCAGTATCCCTGACCCTATGGCTGAGTTCACTCCCCTACCCTCTGTGCAGCGTGTGGCAGGTGCCCAGTCCACATACACGCCGTTAGACAGTGACCAGCTGGTGGCCGAGGCTCTGGCCCAATCCGCCCCTCCCCTGGACGCGCCTAGTGTGTCTTACAGTGAGGGAGACCCAGTGTCTGCCCTTCCCCCCTCTCTCCCCCCTAACGAAGCTGAGCAGGAGATGGAGCAGGACGAGTGGAGTTTAGTGTCCCGGCGTAAGCGGTCACTGGAGCGTGGCCGTGAGAAGTCATTGTCAACTGATCAGTCGTCAGTGGGAGACTCACCCCCGCGCCCCCGACCTCACAGAGCTCCTCGCCAGCGTAAGGGTAGGGAGAAAAAGCTGCGGTCGACTTCCCTCACCGCGTTAGGAGGTTCCGCCCCTAAGGATCAGTAGACTAAGGTAATCTATGCCCCCCATAACCGTTGTTTCTCTCAATGTCCATGGTTTGCTCAATAATGTAAAACGGTCTAGATTATTCACATATTTCAAGTCCCTTTGTTTTGATTTCGTTTTGTTACAGGAAACTCACTTATATTCACATAAATTAATGTTGCAGTGGCAGCGGGAATGGGGTGGCAAATCATACTGGTCTTTTGGTAACTACCACAGCAGAGGTGTTGGTATTTTACTGGGGAGAAACCCCTCAGTTGCAGTTAAAAACTACGGTCATGATTTTGACGGTCGTATGATTTGTATCAACTTTTCCATAAATGATAATAATTTTCAACTCATAAATGTGTATTGTCCTAATGTTGATGCGGAGCGCAAGGTATTCTTGCATAGCCTGAGGCATCATATAAACAGTCACGGTACTGTAATTATGGGTGGGGATTTCAATTTTGTGGAAGATTTGATGCTTGACAAGGCAGGTGGAAACCCTAACCGCGGGTCTGTTGGTAAACATGAAGTGTCTGTATTGAAGCGTGACTTTGATCTGGTTGATATATATCGTCATATAAATCCAAATAAGCATGAGTACTCATGGCATAGGTATGATGGTAAGATGTTTTGTCGGCTAGACCGCTTCTATGTGTCTAATTCATTTGTCACTAATGTGACAGATTCTGGTATTTTGCCTGTCATGTTTTCTGATCACAGGCCTGTCACCTTGAGTTTTACTGTACCTGAGCAGTGTGATATAGGGCCTTCCTTTTGGAAGTGCAATGTATCAGTTTTGAGTAATACCGATTTGAGACAAGAGATTTCTGAGTACTTTGCCCGTGTCAAACAAGAGCCTATTACCCCCCGCTGGTGGGAGAACTGTAAATCTCAGTGTAAGACTATAATTGTGAAGCACTCCCGCCGGCTGGCTGGGGAGACTCGGGCCAGAATCAGGTTTATTGAGCAACAATTGGCCGAGTATGCCAAACTACAGGTTGATCTCCCCGGCTTCTGTGGGGAGCGAAGTGCTCAACTACAATGTGAATTGAATAGTTTGCTAGAGAGGAAGGCGGAGGGGGCTAAAATCCGTTCGCGTGTAGATTTATCTATCCACGCTGACCGCCCCTCCAGCTACTTTATCAAACGAGAGCATGACAATGCTAAAAAGAAGCATATATCCCAATTAGTCGATGCTAGTAATGTTGTATGTAACACGACGAGCTCTATAATAAATGTGTGTATTGATTTCTACTCTAGGCTGCTGTCCGCTGAGCCAATTGACGAGGGCCTGTGTCGTGAGTTTCTTAGGGATATTTCCCCCTTGTCTGAGGCTGACGCAGAGCTGTGTGAGGGGGGTGTCACAGCCCATGAAGTGTTACAGGCTCTCAATCAAATGAAGGCCGGGAAAACCCCGGGCCTGGATGGTTTGCCAAAAGAATTTTATGTCCAATTTATACACTTATTTGTTGATGAGCTGGTCGAGGTATACAATACCTGTTTTGACTCCAATAATCTTACATTTACCCAGAGGGGTGGGGTAATTACTTTACTTTGTAAAGATCAAAGTAAAGCCGATGATTTAAAGTATTGGCGCCCCATTTCATTACTTAATGTAGATTATAAGGTGTTATCTAAAGTATTGACTAATCGTCTGAGCATTGTAATGCCTGATATTGTGCATATCGATCAAACTTGTGGTGTTAAAGGTAGGAGTATTAGAGATAATGTGCATCTCTTACGCAATATTGTTGATTACTGCTCTCAGAAATCGATTCACTGTGCTTTAATATCTCTTGACCAATCCAAAGCCTTTGATCGTGTATCACATGCTTATTTATTTCAGGTATTGCGTGCTTTTGGGTTTGGGGAGACCTTCATGAAGTGGGTCCGGCTACTGTATACTGACATCTTCTCACAGGTGCTGGTTAATGGTCATCTTTCCCGGCCATTCCCTGTGACCAGGTCAGTACGTCAGGGCTGCGGCCTGTCTCCCCTGTTATATGTACTATGTATCGAACCTTTCGCACTCAGGATTAGGCGGGATAGTTCTATTCATGGATTACTCTCGCCGACTCGTGATGTTGAGTGCAAGATAAGCCAGTATGCTGATGATTCGACGTTAATAGTGACTGATTTACCGTCCATAGACCGGGCTCTGGTGGTTTCTGGCCAATATGGTCGGGCCTCTGGGGCTCTGGTAAACACAGAAAAGAGTCGTGGTTTGTGGCTAGGGGCTTGGGTCGGGTGTCGTGAGACCCCCGGGGGTATGCTCTGGTCCTCTGACGCGGCCAAGTATTATGGTGTTATTTTAGGTAACAGTCAATATGTACAAGAGAATCATGATAAGCTTTACACTAAGTATATAAAAGTTATCGATTTGATGAAATTGAAAAGACTGGACTTGGTTTCACGTTCTTCATATTTGAATGTTCTAGCGTGTTCAAAGTTGTGGTATGTGTTCCCGTTGCTTCCCTTTCCTATGGGTAGTGACCCCTATCACAAATACAGTACTCCCATGTTTCGATACTTGTGGAGTAATTCTACAGAGTGTGTTAAGCGGGATGTACTGTATAATGACATTGCTGATGGTGGCTTACGCCTGGTGAATATCAAATATAAGGTAAAGGCATTCGTTGTGAACCATGTCCTTAGACTGTTGTTCAGTGTGGGTAATCCCAAGTGGCGATCCTATGCCATTTATTGGTTGAACCTCAGTCTTAGATTTTTCTATCCGAATTTGACGAGGAATGACATTCCTCAGACGTTTAATGCTCCGCCATTTTATCAAGCTGCTTTGGAGTGTTTCCGGGACTTTGTGGGTATTTTAGGCTCTGTGCCAGACAATGTAATGTCGGTAAGAGATATTTACTGGTTATTTGTTAAGTCTAGTCCTACTCAGCCCCGGGTGGTTCAGCTCAAACCTCAGGTAGACTTTAAAAAGTCATTTACCGTAATTCAATACAAGGGTAATCCTCCTAATGTTAGAGCAATGAACTGGAAGATTGTCCATGACGTGTTGCCGGTTAACAAGGTATTGTATAGTTATAATATTACCAGTAATTCTACTTGTGTATTCTGCCCTCGGATGGAGTCCTGTCAACACTTATTTGTTCACTGTCCGGTAGGTGCGAGTCTCAGAGTATTATTGCCTAAACTGTTCAATATCATTTGTGGTGGCATTGTCAATGTTCCGTTCGATGTCAACCTTGTGTTGTATAATATAATTAGTTTGAAGCTGACCCCACGTCAAAAGGATGTCATTTTAATTCTTGTAAACTTGGCCAAGTGGACGGTGTGGTCTGTCAGAAACAAGAAGAAATTTGAGCGTGTGTCAGATGACCAGGTTATAGACACGCTATTTCTGTCCCTGGTAAAGAATACCGTCATTGATCACAAGTATTTATTGAACGCTGCTAGTTTTAGCTCGCTGTGGCTGGTTCAGCCCTCCTTTGTATCCGTGGGACATGACGGATCCCTGGTGTTTAATTTTCCTAGGGGGTAAACGCAGCATCATGTAAACTGATATTGTCCATGTAGTCCGCCCCAAAGGGTTAAACTCGCCGGTGGCTGTAGTATGTGCGGGTCTCTAACCCCTGGGCTGGGCTGTGTGTCTATTGGGTGAGATGTGTGCGTGATTACACGCCTGACTGCCCGCCGGTAAGCTTACTAACGTCTCTTGTCTCGTTGCCGGGGTGCTATGTAGTCCAGTGGACTGTACATCAAGTGTTTTCACACTTCACGGAGTCATACTGCTGCCGGTCTGGAGTGGCGCGGCCCGTGGTTATTGTGTGGTGGTTATATGCTTGACTGCGGCCCGGTATTCAATGCCTATTGACGGAGTGAATAACTGTTCAATTGTCGTGTAAGCTGCAAGTGTGTTTACGCGCTTACTGCCGGTAAAGCTACTGATTCAATGTTGTTATTCACATGGCTGGATTTACATGCCTTTACATTGTTTGCTTATATAATATGTTGTCAATTACTGCGGTGGCTTGCAGCAGACTTGCTGGGTCAATTTACATGCCTTTACATGATTATTGTTGTATGTGTTTATATATGTATCTGTGCCTGACCCCCCTCCCTGTTTCCCTTGCTCCCTGGGGTGATGTACACACTCACGCGGGTTGTCTGGGTCTATTGGGTTACTTTCACTCTGCTGAGACCCGCCCCCTCCTGCCTTAACTGCCGTCTGTTGCCTGGGTGTCGCTCGCACCGCTGACACCTGTCTGTGGCTGGGCGGTCTGGCCGCGCGTTGCTGTTCCTGGTGATGTCCGCGGTAACTGTATCATAAAGGCTGAGGGGCGATCCCGCCCTGACTAGGACGGTAACGTATGGTCTCGTAAAAATGTTATGTAAATGATTTATTAGTGCAGTTGTTGCACCGTACACATTGATTACACGTATTGTATTGGGTGGTAAACCCACTGTAAATATCATCTGTACTGAACTGATCAGTATTTGTAAATAGTTTGGTGTGTCAGTAATGTGGTGTGCCTGTGTGTGATTGCGTGTATGCATGTGTAATAGTGTATCACAAGCCCGTGGCTGATTTGATGTTTTTAGTATTGCAGTTGTGTTTCCTGATGTTCCTTGGGAGGCACCGCCCCGCCGGGCGTGTTGTTGTCCTGGGGGGTTGCCTCTTGCCTGGCCGCTGGGGAGAGTTTGGACAGCCCGCTCCTCGCGCTTCACTGACCAGCCGTTTGTCCGTCTGTCTGCCATCGCTGCTGCCACGTGGTTATACACCCGCCCGCCTGCCGCATGCATGCTCACGCGCCTGGCTGTAGTTGATTGTTGCGTGGTTATGTGCACTTTTCACGCTACAGGGATTACCTGGGATTGTATGCTCGCTCGCGTATGAACAACCAGTGGATGTTTATCTTTGTGTGCTCGCTCGCGTATGAACAACAAGTGGATGCACGCGGACAGTGTTGTGATTTGCTGACGCGTCGTGGGAACAATGTATTGTGTGCAGGGACTCACCATGGTTATGTGGCTGTGCGTAGTGGAGACAGCTAGCAGTGGCGCCGTCTTTCGGCTGGAAATGGAGTGAACATTGCATTGTTGGATATTTTATTATTTACTAGTATTCATTGCTGGATTCTATTGGTGGTTATACACCCGCCCGCCGGCCCGGCCGCACGCTCACTTGCCTGGCTGTGGGTGATTGTTGCGTGGTTATGTACACTCGTCATGGGAATTGCTCTGGATTGTGTGCTCGCTCACGTATGAATGACAAGTGGATGCACGCGGACAGTGTTGTGGTTTTTGCCGTGTTGTGTGAACAATGTTTTGTGTGCAGGCACCTGCTATCCTTCTCGCCATGGTTACGTGGCTGTGCGGACTGGAGACGGCTAGCAGTGGCGCCGTCTTTCGGCTGGAAATGGAGTGAACATTGCATTGTTGGATATTTTATTATTTACTAGTATTCATTGCTGGATTCTATTGGTTTGTGTCTTATATCATGTTGGTTATATTGTGTTAATTGTTTTTGCTTTGTTGTTATATTAATATGTTGTTGTATTTTGTTGTTTGTCCATCTGTCTGCCATAGTTGTTACCAGGTGGTTATACACCCGCCCGGCCGCACGCTCACTTGCCTGGCTGTGGGTGATTGTTGCGTGGTTATGTACACTCGCCATAGGAATTACCCTGGATTGTGTGCTCGCTCACGTATGAATGACAAGTGGATACACACGGACAGTGTGGTGTTTTTCTGCCGTGTCGTCTGAACAATGTATTGTGTACAGGGACTCTGTTGCTGGCAGGGACCTGCTTTCCTTCTCGCCATGGTTATGTGGCTGTGTGGACTGGAGACAGCTAGCAGTGGCGCCGTCTTTCGGCTGGAAATGGAGTGAACATTGCATTGTTGGATATTTTATTATTTACTAGTATTCATTACTGGTTTCTATTGGTTCGTTGTTTATATCATGTTGGTTATATTATGTTGATTGTTTTGCTTTGTGTTTATATTATGTTGTTGTATTTTATTGTGTATATTATTTGTATATCATGTGGGTATGTGTGGTGTTTGAGTGGAACAGTAAAGTGGTGTGAATGTGGTGTGTATGTACATGTTACAAGTCTCGGTTAAATTTTCAGTTATTCGGTTCAGTTCAGATGTTCAGTTTAATTACATAATTAGTTCAGTTTATACTGATTCCGTTTATACTAATTTTGTTCATAGTATTTTAGTTCATTATATTAACTTATATGTATTTGGGTTACGTATCAATTGGTATAGGTCTTGGGGTTTGGGGGTTATTTAAAGTAAATGGGTATTAAGTAAAACAGTACAATGGGTTTTAGTTTTAGTCTATATATCGTTTAACCAGTTGTTACCAGTTAAATAATTTTAACTTTCAAGTGTAGGTCTTGGGGTTGGGGGGTATTATATTAAATGGGGTTTCTTCATTAAATTGGGTATTAGTTTCAGTCTACATATCATATACACAGTATTATTGGTCAACAACTTTATCTTACCAGTGTAGGTTTTGGGGATGGGGGGTTTCATATTAAAAGGGGTTCTCTATTAAATGGGGGTGTTAGTTTCAGCTTACACATCATATACACAGTTGTCACCGGTTAACAAGTTTATCTTACTAGTGTAGGTTTCGGGGTTGGGGGGTTTCATATTAAATGGGGTTCTCTATTAACTGGGGGTTTTAGTTTCAGTTCATCCCGTTCATATCGTTTATAACGTTATAGTCGTTTATAATATCTGTGTAGGTATTGGGGATGGGGGTATTAATTAATTGGGTTTTATCTTAATTGGGGGTTTAGTTCCAGGTATTCCGTCGTGGGGGGTTTTATATAAGGGGTTGGGTGTTTTGGCACTAGTCACCGGGAAAGTGTATTTGTTTGTAAGGGGTTTTTTCTTGTATAAAAATATATATACATTTGTACGTTTTATTGTTTACTGTTTTATTGTGTACGAGTAATAAACAATTTCAAAAAAAAAAAAAAAAAGTATCTGTTCTTATCAGCTTAATATCTGATACGTACCCCACTGGGGTACTTCGATATTAAACTGATTTTTGGAACCAGGAGGAGACACAGGGGCTTGCTCCGGCTCCTCCACGGGTTGGCCTGGTATTGCAGTACCTCCAGGATCGGCCCACTCCCCTCGGGGAGTTATCAATGCATGAAGAATAGAAAGCCCTCCTTCCCTGCCTTGGTTACAGTCAGAGGATTGTTATTTTGAGGACGGGGAATACCTTTGATACCCTTTGGATGTGTGAGGGATATTTTGCTTTTGCTGGCTTTTGAACGGAGCTGGTTGACAATGCAGAAGAACATTTTCAAAAGCATGGATGTGTTGAGGGACGTACGAATGTGGTAAATATCAAAAGTATAAATATAGTTTTGTGTCTTTTGATATTTCATAGCTAATGTATTGACTGTTGGAATTGATTTGTATTTTCTTTGCACAAAGTTTCTTACAAGTGAAATTGATCTCTACAGCGTTGTTGTCACGAACGTCGCCACTACGTCACGACGTCTTCAACGTCGACGTTGCATGAACGTCGCTACTACTGACACCACAGAGATTCTGTAACGCTGACAATGAGCTGACGGACCAATCCCTTGCTTGGCATCGCTTCTCGGCCTTTTGGCTAAGATCAATGTTGGTCTTAGCCGGTTGTTGAAAAGATTAAAAAAGGATACGGATATGGCTAGTGACAGTAACGGTAACGGGCAGACCGCCCAGTCAGGAATACACTTACGGGATAACACATTGGCAAGGGAGCAGGCGCTCAGGCAGCAGACGGTGGTATTGAAACTAGACGTGGCAGGTAAGCCGTACACAAGGCAGGAGGTGGCCGGTGTCCTTAGTGACCTGGTTGACCTTCACGACTTATATTCGTTGGGGCCATTGCGCCGTAATAGTGAGTGGTATATCACCCCCCGGACCCAACCCTCCCGTGACTTGTTATTATCTGCTGGTCCCGTAGATATACGGGGTCACCGTGGGCATTTTGCCTCAGCTGACCAGACGCAGCTGAAGATACGAGTGCACTGGCTTCCCCCGTGGGTGCACGACGCATGTCTGGCGGCGGCTGTGGAGCGCCTGGGAGTGAAGGTGACGTCCATTACTATGGACAGCAGTGATGTTAGGGTAGGCGGGTATTCACTCCGTCATATTGGTATGAATATTCGCACCGTTATCTGTTCATGTCAAGCCGGTCAAGAGCTCCCCCCTACCACCCACGTGCGCACCCAGGCTGGTGAGCCAATTGAGGTGCTGTTGGCCTGCCAGGGCCGGCCTGTGATGTGTTTACGTTGCAGGGAGAGGGGGCATTACAGGTCTGATTGTACAGCCCCTTACTGTACACAGTGCGGACGTGTGGGTCACTCGGCAGACGCCTGCACTGGTAGGTATGCTGCCGCTGCCAGAGGGGGTGTCAGGGCTGAGGACGACCATGCTGACATGGACCAGGAGTTGGCGGACGTGCAGGAGATCCAGTCGGAGGTGGGGGACAGCTCGGGACAGGATTACGGCTCTGACGGTCCGTCCACAGACAGTCTGGATGAGCAGGACCAGCAGGTAAGTAGGGTTACTGACTCTATTTCTGTTTCTGTTCCCCCCGCCCAGCCCCTGCCTTCCCAGTCCCAGTCCGGTTTGTCTGAGCAGTCAGACCCCTCTGTCCCCCCTACTAGTGAGCTCAGTGACAAGTGTCCAACCCAGGCCAATCACGTGGCTAAAACCACGCAGTCACTTGTCAGTATCCCTGACCCTATGGCTGAGTTCACTCCCCTACCCTCTGTGCAGCGTGTGGCAGGTGCCCAGTCCACATACACGCCGTTAGACAGTGACCAGCTGGTGGCTGAGGCTCTGGCCCAATCCGCCCCTCCCCTGGACGCGCCTAGTGTGTCTTACAGTGAGGGAGACCCAGTGTCTGCCCTTCCCCCCTCTCTCCCCCCTAACGAAGCTGAGCAGGAGATGGAGCAGGACGAGTGGAGTTTAGTGTCCCGGCGTAAGCGGTCACTGGAGCGTGGCCGTGAGAAGTCATTGTCAACTGATCAGTCGTCAGTGGGAGACTCACCCCCGCGCCCCCGACCTCACAGAGCTCCTCGCCAGCGTAAGGGTAGGGAGAAAAAGCTGCGGTCGACTTCCCTCACCGCGTTAGGAGGTTCCGCCCCTAAGGATCAGTAGACTAAGGTAATCTATGCCCCCCATAACCGTTGTTTCTCTCAATGTCCATGGTTTGCTCAATAATGTAAAACGGTCTAGATTATTCACATATTTCAAGTCCCTTTGTTTTGATTTCGTTTTGTTACAGGAAACTCACTTATATTCACATAAATTAATGTTGCAGTGGCAGCGGGAATGGGGTGGCAAATCATACTGGTCTTTTGGTAACTACCACAGCAGAGGTGTTGGTATTTTACTGGGGAGAAACCCCTCAGTTGCAGTTAAAAACTACGGTCATGATTTTGACGGTCGTATGATTTGTATCAACTTTTCCATAAATGATAATAATTTTCAACTCATAAATGTGTATTGTCCTAATGTTGATGCGGAGCGCAAGGTATTCTTGCATAGCCTGAGGCATCATATAAACAGTCACGGTACTGTAATTATGGGTGGGGATTTCAATTTTGTGGAAGATTTGATGCTTGACAAGGCAGGTGGAAACCCTAATCGCGAGTCTGTTGGTAAACATGAAGTGTCTGTATTGAAGCGTGACTTTGATCTGGTTGATATATATCGTCATATAAATCCAAATAAGCATGAGTACTCATGGCATAGGTATGATGGTAAGATGTTTTGTCGGCTAGACCGCTTCTATGTGTCTAATTCATTTGTCACTAATGTGACAGATTCTGGTATTTTGCCTGTCATGTTTTCTGATCACAGGCCTGTCACCTTGAGTTTTACTGTACCTGAGCAGTGTGATATAGGGCCTTCCTTTTGGAAGTGCAATGTATCAGTTTTGAGTAATACCGATTTGAGACAAGAGATTTCTGAGTACTTTGCCCGTGTCAAACAAGAGCCTATTACCCCCCGCTGGTGGGAGAACTGTAAATCTCAGTGTAAGACTATAATTGTGAAGCACTCCGGCCGGCTGGCTGGGGAGACTCGGGCCAGAATCAGGTTTATTGAGCAACAATTGGCCGAGTATGCCAAACTACAGGTTGATCTCCCCGGCTTCTGTGGGGAGCGAAGTGCTCAACTACAATGTGAATTGAATAGTTTGCTAGAGAGGAAGGCGGAGGGGGCTAAAATCCGTTCACGTGTAGATTTATCTATCCACGCTGACCGCCCCTCCAGCTACTTTATCAAACGAGAGCATGACAATGCTAAAAAGAAGCATATATCCCAATTAGTCGATGCTAGTAATGTTGTATGTAACACGACGAGCTCTATAATAAATGTGTGTATTGATTTCTACTCTAGGCTGCTGTCCGCTGAGCCAATTGACGAGGGCCTGTGTCGTGAGTTTCTTAGGGATATTTCCCCCTTGTCTGAGGCTGACGCAGAGCTGTGTGAGGGGGGTGTCACAGCCCATGAAGTGTTACAGGCTCTCAATCAAATGAAGGCCGGGAAAACCCCGGGCCTGGATGGTTTGCCAAAAGAATTTTATGTCCAATTTATACACTTATTTGTTGATGAGCTGGTCGAGGTATACAATACCTGTTTTGACTCCAATAATCTTACATTTACCCAGAGGGGTGGGGTAATTACTTTACTTTGTAAAGATCAAAGTAAAGCCGATGATTTAAAGTATTGGCGCCCCATTTCATTACTTAATGTAGATTATAAGGTGTTATCTAAAGTATTGACTAATCGTCTGAGCATTGTAATGCCTGATATTGTGCATATCGATCAAACTTGTGGTGTTAAAGGTAGGAGTATTAGAGATAATGTGCATCTCTTACGCAATATTGTTGATTACTGCTCTCAGAAATCAATTCACTGTGCTTTAATATCTCTTGACCAATCCAAAGCCTTTGATCGTGTATCACATGCTTATTTATTTCAGGTATTGCGTGCTTTTGGGTTTGGGGAGACCTTCATGAAGTGGGTCCGGCTACTGTATACTGACATCTTCTCACAGGTGCTGGTTAATGGTCATCTTTCCCGGCCATTCCCTGTGACCAGGTCAGTACGTCAGGGCTGCGGCCTGTCTCCCCTGTTATATGTACTATGTATCGAACCTTTCGCACTCAGGATTAGGCGGGATAGTTCTATTCATGGATTACTCTCGCCGACTCGTGATGTTGAGTGCAAGATAAGCCAGTATGCTGATGATTCGACGTTAATAGTGACTGATTTACCGTCCATAGACCGGGCTCTGGTGGTTTCTGGCCAATATGGTCGGGCCTCTGGGGCTCTGGTAAACACAGAAAAGAGTCGTGGTTTGTGGCTAGGGGCTTGGGTCGGGTGTCGTGAGACCCCCGGGGGTATGCTCTGGTCCTCTGACGCGGCCAAGTATTATGGTGTTATTTTAGGTAACAGTCAATATGTACAAGAGAATCATGATAAGCTTTACACTAAGTATATAAAAGTTATCGATTTGATGAAATTGAAAAGACTGGACTTGGTTTCACGTTCTTCATATTTGAATGTTCTAGCGTGTTCAAAGTTGTGGTATGTGTTGCCGTTGCTTCCCTTTCCTATGGGTAGTGACCCCTATCACAAATACAGTACTCCCATGTTTCGATACTTGTGGAGTAATTCTACAGAGTGTGTTAAGCGGGATGTACTGTATAATGACATTGCTGATGGTGGCTTACGCCTGGTGAATATCAAATATAAGGTAAAGGCATTCGTTGTGAACCATGTCCTTAGACTGTTGTTCAGTGTGGGTAATCCCAAGTGGCGATCCTATGCCATTTATTGGTTGAACCTCAGTCTTAGATTTTTCTATCCGAATTTGACGAGGAATGACATTCCTCAGACGTTTAATGCTCCGCCATTTTATCAAGCTGCTTTGGAGTGTTTCCGGGACTTTGTGGGTATTTTAGGCTCTGTGCCAGACAATGTAATGTCGGTAAGAGATATTTACTGGTTATTTGTTAAGTCTAGTCCTACTCAGCCCCGGGTGGTTCAGCTCAAACCTCAGGTAGACTTTAAAAAGTCATTTACCGTAATTCAATACAAGGGTAATCCTCCTAATGTTAGAGCAATGAACTGGAAGATTGTCCATGACGTGTTGCCGGTTAACAAGGTATTGTATAGTTATAATATTACCAGTAATTCTACTTGTGTATTCTGCCCTCGGATGGAGTCCTGTCAACACTTATTTGTTCACTGTCCGGTAGGTGCGAGTCTCAGAGTATTATTGCCTAAACTGTTCAATATCATTTGTGGTGGCATTGTCAATGTTCCGTTCGATGTCAACCTTGTGTTGTATAATATAATTAGTTTGAAGCTGACCCCACGTCAAAAGGATGTCATTTTAATTCTTGTAAACTTGGCCAAGTGGACGGTGTGGTCTGTCAGAAACAAGAAGAAATTTGAGCGTGTGTCAGATGACCAGGTTATAGACACGCTATTTCTGTCCCTGGTAAAGAATACCGTCATTGATCACAAGTATTTATTGAACGCTGCTAGTTTTAGCTCGCTGTGGCTGGTTCAGCCCTCCTTTGTATCCGTGGGACATGACGGATCCCTGGTGTTTAATTTTCCTAGGGGGTAAACGCAGCATCATGTAAACTGATATTGTCCATGTAGCCCGCCCCAAAGGGTTAAACTCGCCGGTGGCTGTAGTATGTGCGGGTCTCTACCCCTGGGCTGGGCTGTGTGTCTATTGGGTGAGCTGTGTGCGTGATTACACGCCTGACTGCCCGCCGGTAAGCTTACTAACGTCTCTTGTCTCGTTGCCGGGGTGCTATGTAGTCCAGTGGACTGTACATCAAGTGTTTTCACACTTCACGGAGTCATACTGCTGCCGGTCTGGAGTGGCGCGGCCCGTGGTTATTGTGTGGTGGTTATATGCTTGACTGCGGCCCGGTATTCAATGCCTATTGACGGAGTGAATAACTGTTCAATTGTCGTGTAAGCTGCAAGTGTGTTTACGCGCTTACTGCCGGTAAAGCTACTGATTCAATGTTGTTATTCACATGGCTGGATTTACATGCCTTTACATTGTTTGCTTATATAATATGTTGTCAATTACTGCGGTGGCTTGCAGCAGACTTGCTGGGTCAATTTACATGCCTTTACATGATTATTGTTGTATGTGTTTATATATGTATCTGTGCCTGACCCCCCTCCCTGTTTCCCTTGCTCCCTGGGGTGATGTACACACTCACGCGGGTTGTCTGGGTCTATTGGGTTACTTTCACTCTGCTGAGACCCGCCCCCTCCTGCCTTAACTGCCGTCTGTTGCCTGGGTGTCGCTCGCACCGCTGACACCTGTCTGTGGCTGGGCGGTCTGGCCGCGCGTTGCTGTTCCTGGTGATGTCCGCGGTAACTGTATCATAAAGGCTGAGGGGCGATCCCGCCCTGACTAGGACGGTAACGTATGGTCTCGTAAAAATGTTATGTAAATGATTTATTAGTGCACTTGTTGCACCGTACACATTGATTACACGTATTGTATTGGGTGGTAAACCCACTGTAAATATCATCTGTACTGAACTGATCAGTATTTGTAAATAGTTTGGTGTGTCAGTAATGTGGTGTGCCTGTGTGTGATTGCGTGTATGCATGTGTAATAGTGTATCACAAGCCCGTGGCTGATTTGATGTTTTTAGTATTGCAGTTGTGTTTCCTGATGTTCCTTGGGAGGCACCGCCCCGCCGGGCGTGTTGTTGTCCTGGGGGGTTGCCTCTTGCCTGGCCGCTGGGGAGAGTTTGGACAGCCCGCTCCTCGCGCTTCACTGACCAGCCGTTTGTCCGTCTGTCTGCCATCGCTGCTGCCACGTGGTTATACACTAGCCCGCCTGCCGCATGCATGCTCACGCGCCTGGCTGTAGTTGATTGTTGCGTGGTTATGTGCACTTTTCACGCTACAGGGATTACCTGGGATTGTATGCTCGCTCGCGTATGAACAACCAGTGGATGTTTATCTTTGTGTGCTCGCTCGCGTATGAACAACAAGTGGATGCACGCGGACAGTGTTGTGTTTTGCTGACGCGTCGTGGGAACAATGTATTGTGTGCAGGGACTCACCATGGTTATGTGGCTGTGCGTAGTGCAGACAGCTAGCAGTGGCGCCGTCTTTCGGCTGGAAATGGAGTGAACATTGCATTGTTGGATATTTTATTATTTACTAGTATTCATTGCTGGATTCTATTGGTGGTTATACACCCGCCCGCCGGCCCGGCCGCACGCTCACTTGCCTGGCTGTGGGTGATTGTTGCGTGGTTATGTACACTCGTCATGGGAATTGCTCTGGATTGTGTGCTCGCTCACGTATGAATGACAAGTGGATGCACGCGGACAGTGTTGTGGTTTTTGCCGTGTTGTGTGAACAATGTTTTGTGTGCAGGCACCTGCTATCCTTCTCGCCATGGTTACGTGGCTGTGCGGACTGGAGACGGCTAGCAGTGGCGCCGTCTTTCGGCTGGAAATGGAGGGAACATTGCATTGTTGGATATTTTATTATTTACTAGTATTCATTGCTGGATTCTATTGGTTTGTGTCTTATATCATGTTGGTTATATTGTGTTAATTGTTTTTGCTTTGTTGTTATATTAATATGTTGTTGTATTTTGTTGTTTGTCCATCTGTCTGCCATAGTTGTTACCAGGTGGTTATACACCCGCCCGGCCGCACGCTCACTTGCCTGGCTGTGGGTGATTGTTGCGTGGTTATGTACACTCGCCATAGGAATTACCCTGGATTGTGTGCTCGCTCACGTATGAATGACAAGTGGATACACACGGACAGTGTGGTGTTTTTCTGCCGTGTCGTCTGAACAATGTATTGTGTGCAGGGACTCTGTTGCTGGCAGGGACCTGCTTTCCTTCTCGCCATGGTTATGTGGCTGTGTGGACTGGAGACAGCTAGCAGTGGCGCCGTCTTTCGGCTGGAAATGGAGTGAACATTGCATTGTTGGATATTTTATTATTTACTAGTATTCATTACTGGTTTCTATTGGTTCGTTGTTTATATCATGTTGGTTATATTATGTTGATTGTTTTGCTTTGTGTTTATATTATGTTGTTGTATTTTATTGTGTATATTATTTGTATATCATGTGGGTATGTGTGGTGTTTGAGTGGAACAGTAAAGTGGTGTGAATGTGGTGTGTATGTACATGTTACAAGTCTCTGTTAAATTTTCAGTTATTCGGTTCAGTTCAGATGTTCAGTTTAATTACATAATTAGTTCAGTTTATACTGATTCCGTTTATACTAATTTTGTTCATAGTATTTTAGTTCATTATATTAACTTATATGTATTTGGGTTACGTATCAATTGGTATAGGTCTTGGGGTTTGGGGTTTATTTAAAGTAAATGGGTATTAAGTAAAACATTACAATGGGTTTTAGTTTTAGTCTATATATCGTTTAACCAGTTGTTACCAGTTAAATAATTTTAACTTTCAAGTGTAGGTCTTGGGGTTGGGGGGTATTATATTAAATGGGGTTTCTTCATTAAATTGGGTATTAGTTTCAGTCTACATATCATATACACAGTATTATTGGTCAACAACTTTATCTTACCAGTGTAGGTTTTGGGGATGGGGGGTTTCATATTAAATGGGGTTCTCTATTAAATGGGGGTGTTAGTTTCAGCTTACACATCATATACACAGTTGTCATCGGTTAACAAGTTTATCTTACTAGTGTAGGTTTGGGGGTTGGGGGGTTTCATATTAAATGGGGTTCTCTATTAACTGGGGGTTTTAGTTTCAGTTCATCACGTTCATATCGTTTATAACGTTATAGTCGTTTATAATATCTGTGTAGGTATTGGGGATGGGGGGTATTAATTAATTGGGTTTTATCTTAATTGGGGGTTTAGTTCCAGGTATTCCGTCGTCGGGGGTTTTATATAAGGGGTTGGGTGTTTTGGCACTAGTCACCGGGAAAGTGTATTTGTTTGTAAGGGGTTTTTTCTTGTATAAAAATATATATACATTTGTACGTTTTATTGTTTACTGTTTTATTGTGTACGTGTAATAAACAATTTCAAAAAAAAAAAAAAAAAGTATCTGTTCTTATCAGCTTAATATCTGATACGTACCCCACTGGGGTACTTCGATATTAAACTGATTTTTGGAACCAGGAGGAGACACAGGGGCTTGCTCCGGCTCCTCCACGGGTTGGCCTGGTATTGCAGTACCTCCAGGATCGGCCCACTCCCCTCGGGGAGTTATCAATGCATGAAGAATAGAAAGCCCTCCTTCCCTGCCTTGGTTACAGTCAGAGGATTGTTATTTTGAGGACGGGGAATACCTTTGATACCCTTTGGATGTGTGAGGGATATTTTGCTTTTGCTGGCTTTTGAACGGAGCTGGTTGACAATGCAGAAGAACATTTTCAAAAGCATGGATGTGTTGAGGGACGTACGAATGTGGTAAATATCAAAAGTATAAATATAGTTTTGTGTCTTTTGATATTTCATAGCTAATGTATTGACTGTTGGAATTGATTTGTATTTTCTTTGCACAAAGTTTCTTACAAGTGAAATTGATCTCTACAGCGTTGTTGTCACGAACGTCGCCACTACGTCACGACGTCTTCAACGTCGACGTTGCATGAACGTCGCTACTACTGACACCACAGAGATTCTGTAACGCTGACAATGAGCTGACTGACCAATCCCTTGCTTGGCATCGCTTCTCGGCCTTTTGGCTAAGACCAGGGATATTTATCAAAGGTTTAAAAATATTTTTCCAGGATTATGAACACCAGTGTAGGGCAGTCAGCCCAGTCAGGCATGGATACTACTAGTATTAGCAGTGGAGCGCTTGCCAGGGAGACCAGCATCAGACGACTGACGGTGATTTTAAAGCTTGATGTGCAAGGTAAGCCGTACACTAGACAGGAGGTGGCCAGCGTGGTGGGTGACCTGATCGACCTGGGTGATTTGTATGCCCTGGGCCCGCTCAGGCGCAATAGTGAGTGGTACGTGACACCCAAAACTGTCCCCTCCCGTGATGTTTTGTTGTCAGCAGGTCCGGTCTCAATCCGTGGACACAGGGGGACGTTTATGTCCGCGGACCATAGAGAATTCAAAATGCGGGTGCACTGGCTTCCCCCTTGGGTCAGTGACAAGTCGTTGAAGGAGGCTGTGGAGGAGCTGGGGGTCAAGGTCACCTCCATTATAATGGACACCAGCAATGTGACAGTGGGGGGCCGTTCCATACGCCACGTGGGTATGAACATACGCACGGTAATTTTCAATGCCCCCGAGGGTCTAGATCTACCCCCCACTACACACGTCCGTAGTAAGGGGGGAGACTATATAGAGGTGTTGTTGGCGGTGCAGGGCCGCCCAGTTATGTGTTTACGTTGTAGGGGTCGTGGGCATTATAGGTCGGAGTGTGACGCTCCCTTCTGTACACGCTGTAAGAGTGTAGGGCATGAGGCCACTAACTGTGGTAATAGATACGCCGCAGCCGTGAGTGGGGGTGTGGCAGCCCAGCAGGACGACGTTGACATCGAGATGGATCAGCAGCTGGCTGAGCAGTCCGAGGTCGGGGACAGCACAGGGGCGGACTACGGCTCCAGTTCCTGTTCTTCTCCCAGTGATAACGAGCGCCCCCCTCCCCAGAAACAGGCCCGCAAGGACAAGAGGACTGGTGGTAAGCAAACAGTTAATTCTTCTCTACCTTCTTCTATTACTCCCGGTCAGCGTCAGCCTGTACAGTCTGAGCAGTCAGACAACCCCCCGCCCTCTAGTCAGTTGGCTAGCGAGAGTGTTTCCCAGTCCAGCGTGGTTATAGGCACGCAGCCTCTCGTTAGTATACCTGACCCGTTAGACCAGCTGACTCCCCTTCCCCCCCCGCCCCGTCAATGCTGAGCAGCGTGTGGCACAAGCCCAGGCCACGCCGCTGCCTGCCGTACACCCGTCCGAGGTAGACGCACTGTCTATGCCCGCTCCTCTGACTGACGCCTCCGGTCAGTCACTGTTTTCCAACCCCCCGGCCCTGGTAAATGTGACTGAGGCGCTTGTCCATGCTGAGGACTCTATCAGCGTCGTGCCGGACACCCCTCCCCCTCCCCCTCCCCCTCCCTACACAGGTGAAGTGAGTATGGACGAGGACTGGCAGCTTGTCTCCCGTCGCAAGAGGTCACTGGACCGTGGCCGAGATAAGTCTGTCAGTGCTGACAGATCGTCTGTTGGCGCCTCCCCCTCCCGCGCCCGACCCCAGCGGTCTCCACGGTCCCGGGGTGATAAGAAGCGGCGCTCTTCTTCTGTGGTCGCAGCCCCGGTGACCACCCCCCAGGACTAGTTCTAGGTGAGAATACATGCCCCCCATTTCTGCTGTGTCATTAAATGTACATGGATTACTAGACAATAGGAAGCGATCTCGTTTGTTTACATACTTTAATTTAGGTATACGAACACATATAGGATTGCCATTTAACTCCATTATAACGTTTTATGAGAGAAATCACTTTCAAAATGTTTCAATTTTCATAAAATTTCAGTATGTTGAAGCAATATATATAACTTACAAAATATTAAAAAATCAGCACATGTTGTTGGAATAGATCAAACGCTACAAGCATTTGACTGTTAGCTGCTGACACCTGGCGAATTCCTCAGAAAGCAAACTCCCAGAAAGGGCCGGTTTGTTTATATGTATTCATGCGCACAGTAACAGCTCCAATCAACATGAAAATTCACATGTACATAGAGGAATACCCATAATACCGCTATACAAACCAAAACAGAGACATTTTAAAGTGATACATGTGCATTTGGAGGAGAAACTGGGAGTTTTTAAATAATATAGTACTTTGATGCCTCATTTTGACCATATAAGGAAATCAATACAGGTCCATAACCTAAATAATGGCAATTTTCTTCACATTTTACAATTATAACACCCCACATACAGAGGTGATAATCCCCAATTATTGAGCTCTTATGTGAAAAGGGAAGACTTGTAGAGAAGAAATAAAACAGTGATTTTTGCACTTAAGAAAGGAAATATTTTGAACAAAAAAGTGAGATTTTCTTTGGAAATTTTGATTTGACGCCTGATCAAACATGCTCAAGGACAATTTGGGGTTTGTTTCAGATAAATGTATTATTCACCCATATATTACCATCAGTTTGATTCCCCTTGGACTAAATATGTCAAAATTTTAAAAGAGTTGGTAGTCCTACCCCGCTGCTTAGCACCAAACACTTTCTACCATACTGCTGTCTACACCAATAGTATTCAAATGTCGCAAAATGCTACCACCACACTCTCAATATAGTATATTTCTAAATTAAGCAAAAATTCCAAGGTTTTAATCTTGACAAAACACAAAAACGTAGACAATTTGTTGAAAATATGGTTTCTGTAAGCCAGAGATCACCGACATTAGGTCACATAGGTGCCTTGTACAGGGGACTAATTTATGTGCTGTATGAAATTTATTTATAAAACACATTTATATGATGGACTGCAATCGATCAAATGGCAAGAGACACATATGGGGTCAAAAATGTGGTTCTACGGCAATATCGAAAAAAAAATATGGTAAAAAAATCGGAAAAATGCGTACTTGACCAGATATGGTGCCAAAATTGCAAATAATATACCAAATGCATTCTGCAATGCCTAACCTAGCTTATTTATGATCGACTATATAGGTTGTGGTGATGAATTTCAGAGACACCTAGTATTATCCACCGTTCAATTTTTGGTGGCCATTTCGACACCTTTTTCGGTTAGGCTGTGTCTGAGTCCAGTAGTCCTCAGTGAAAGTGTATAATATTTTACAGTGATTTGAAATATTGGTTACTATATGAAAATAAAGAAAATAAAAAGGCACTAACTCCATGTCTTTAGCATTCAAGGGGGGGGGGGATAAACACCGCCGCTATTAGCATGTAGATATAATCCTACATATGTAATAAAAATCCACGTGAACGAAAACTATGGTTGCAATGGTGAAAAATTCATGAATACCGCACACTATCCACACACAAATTAAAGAAATGCCACAAAACCTGCTAAAAATCTATAATACACAAAATTCCATGTCCTCGGTTTAGGTATACGAACACATATAGGATTGCCATTTAACTCCATTATAACGTTTTATGAGAGAAATCACTTTCAAAATGTTTCAATTTTCATAAAATTTCAGTATGTTGAAGCAATATATATAACTTACAAAATATTAAAAAATCAGCACATGTTGTTGGAATAGATCAAACGCTACAAGCATTTGACTGTTAGCTGCTGACACCTGGCGAATTCCTCAGAAAGCAAACTCCCAGAAAGGGCCGGTTTGTTTATATGTATTCATGCGCACAGTAACAGCTCCAATCAACATGAAAATTCACATGTACATAGAGGAATACCCATAATACCGCTATACAAACCAAAACAGAGACATTTTAAAGTGATACATGTGCATTTGGAGGAGAAACTGGGAGTTTTTAAATAATATAGTACTTTGATGCCTCATTTTGACCATATAAGGAAATCAATACAGGTCCATAACCTAAATAATGGCAATTTTCTTCACATTTTACAATTATAACACCCCACATACAGAGGTGATAATCCCCAATTATTGAGCTCTTATGTGAAAAGGGAAGACTTGTAGAGAAGAAATAAAACAGTGATTTTTGCACTTAAGAAAGGAAATATTTTGAACAAAAAAGTGAGATTTTCTTTGGAAATTTTGATTTGACGCCTGATCAAACATGCTCAAGGACAATTTGGGGTTTGTTTCAGATAAATGTATTATTCACCCATATATTACCATCAGTTTGATTCCCCTTGGACTAAATATGTCAAAATTTTAAAAGAGTTGGTAGTCCTACCCCGCTGCTTAGCACCAAACACTTTCTACCATACTGCTGTCTACACCAATAGTATTCAAATGTCGCAAAATGCTACCACCACACTCTCAATATCGTATATTTCTAAATTAAGCAAAAATTCCAAGGTTTTAATCTTGACAAAACACAAAAACGTAGACAATTTGTTGAAAATATGGTTTCTGTAAGCCAGAGATCACCGACATTAGGTCACATAGGTGCCTTGTACAGGGGACTAATTTATGTGCTGTATGAAATTTATTTATAAAACACATTTATATGATGGACTGCAATCGATCAAATGGCAAGAGACACATATGGGGTCAAAAATGTGGTTCTACGGCAATATCGAAAAAAAAATATGGTAAAAAAATCGGAAAAATGCGTACTTGACCAGATATGGTGCCAAAATTGCAAATAATATACCAAATGCATTCTGCAATGCCTAACCTAGCTTATTTATGATCGACTATATAGGTTGTGGTGATGAATTTCAGAGACACCTAGTATTATCCACCGTTCAATTTTTGGTGGCCATTTCGACACCTTTTTCGGTTAGGCTGTGTCTGAGTCCAGTAGTCCTCAGTGAAAGTGTATAATATTTTACAGTGATTTGAAATATTGGTTACTATATGAAAATAAAGAAAATAAAAAGGCACTAACTCCATGTCTTTAGCATTCAAGGGGGGGGGGGGGGATAAACACCGCCGCTATTAGCATGTAGATATAATCCTACATATGTAATAAAAATCCACGTGAACGAAAACTATGGTTGCAATGGTGAAAAATTCATGAATACCGCACACTATCCACACACAAATTAAAGAAATGCCACAAAACCTGCTAAAAATCTATAATACACAAAATTCCATGTCCTCGGTTTAGGTATACGAACACATATAGGATTGCCATTTAACTCCATTATAACGTTTTATGAGAGAAATCACTTTCAAAATGTTTCAATTTTCATAAAATTTCAGTATGTTGAAGCAATATATATAACTTACAAAATATTAAAAAATCAGCACATGTTGTTGGAATAGATCAAACGCTACAAGCATTTGACTGTTAGCTGCTGACACCTGGCGAATTCCTCAGAAAGCAAACTCCCAGAAAGGGCCGGTTTGTTTATATGTATTCATGCGCACAGTAACAGCTCCAATCAACATGAAAATTCACATGTACATAGAGGAATACCCATAATACCGCTATACAAACCAAAACAGAGACATTTTAAAGTGATACATGTGCATTTGGAGGAGAAACTGGGAGTTTTTAAATAATATAGTACTTTGATGCCTCATTTTGACCATATAAGGAAATCAATACAGGTCCATAACCTTAAAACCCAATCTTTCGACATTGTTTTGTTACAGGAAACACATTTGTCTAATCACAAATTGATGCTACAATGGCAGCGGGAATGGGGGGGTAATTCTTATTGGTCATTTGGGGATTTTCATGGTCGTGGGGTTGGCATTTTATTGAGGAGAAATGCCTCAATACAGGTCAGGAATTTTAAGCATGATTTTAACGGTCGTTTGATTATAGTCAATTTTGTCTATAATAAGATTGAATTCCAACTGGTAAATGTCTACTGCCCAAATAATGATACTGAGCGGAAAACCTTTCTACAGGGTTTAAAGCATCATTTAAACAGTAATAGTACGATATTTATCGGTGGTGATTTTAATTTTGTAGAAAATACACAGTTGGATAAAGCCGGGGGAAATCCCTCCCGTGGTTCTGTTGGCAAGAATGAGATACTTATATTAAAGCGTGATTTCAATTTAGTGGACAGTTACCGTCATCTACACAAAGATAAGCAAGAGTATTCTTGGCACAAGTATGATGGTACAATGTTCTGTCGCTTAGACCGCTTTTATATATCTAGATCATTTATTGACAATGTCAGAGAATCTGTTATTTCCCCTGTGTTGTTTTCGGATCACCGGCCTGTTATTATTACATTTGATATTCCTGATGTATGTGACATTGGTGCTTCCTTTTGGAAGTGTAATGTCTCTGTTTTAAATAATGCTGACCTGAGACAAGATATCACTGATTATTTTACACGTGTCAAACAGCAGCCTTTAACCCCCGCGTGGTGGGAAACATGTAAGGCTGATTGTAAACAGATTATAGTAAGACACAGCCGCCGCCTCGCGGGGGAGGCACGCGCACGTATACGCTTTATAGAACAGCAGTTAGCAGAGTATGCCAAGCTACAGTCAGATTTCCCGGGCCTGTGTAACGAGCTCAGCGTACAGCTACAGTCTGAGCTAGACAAGTTACTGGAGCGTAACGCTGAGGGGGCAAAGGTCCGTGCCCGTGTAGATAGTGCTATGCATGCAGACCGCCCCTCCAGTTACTTTATCAGGCGGGAAATCAATAACGGGAAAAAGAGGCATATTACTGAGCTAATTGATGATAATCATCTGACACATAGTGATACACAATCGATAATTAATGTATGTCATGATTTCTATTGCAGGTTGCTGTCGGCTGAGCCCATTGATCAGCCTCTGTGTCGTGAGTTTCTGGGTGATTTGCCTAGTCTGTCGCCTGACACGGCACAGTTGTGTGAGGGGGGTGTTACCGCTCAGGAAATTTTAGTAGCTCTAAAGCAAATGAAGGCGGGAAAGACCCCCGGGCTTGATGGCTTGCCTAAAGAGTTTTATGTCCATTACATACATCTATTTATCAATGAATTGGTCACTGTTTATAATACATGTTTTGATTCTGATAATCTAACGGTTAGTCAGACTATGGGCGTTATTACACTTTTGTGTAAAGATGAGAGTAAATCTAATGATTTGAAATACTGGCGGCCCATCTCTCTGTTGAATGTAGATTATCAGTTATTATCCAAGGCGCTCACAAACCGGCTCAGTGTTGTTATGTCTGAAATTGTTAATATAGACCAGACTTGTGGTATCAAGGGGAGGAGTATTAAAGATAATGTCCACTTATTACGGAATATTGTCGATTGTTGCTCACAAAAGCAAGAGTACTGCGCTCTCATTTCCTTGGATCAATCCAAGGCTTTTGATCGGGTGTCCCATGACTATCTGTTTCAAGTTTTGCATGCTTTTGGTTTTGGCGAGTGTTTTATTAAGTGGATCCAATTGTTATATACCAATATATCATCTCATGTACTTGTTAATGGTCACCTGTCGGCCCCGTTCCCTGTAACACGCAGTGTGCGGCAGGGTTGTGGGCTCTCCCCCCTGTTGTATGTATTATGTATAGAACCCTTTGCACACAGGATTCGGCGGGATAGCTCTATTCATGGGCTCCTCTCCCCGGTCCGTGACGTCATGTGCAAGATTAGTCAGTATGCGGACGACTCGACTCTGATATTGACTGACTTCCCGTCTATAGAGCGTGCCCTGCAGGTATCTGAGTTATATTGTCGGGCCTCGGGCGCCCTGGTTAACAAGGAAAAAAGCCGGGGTTTGTGGCTGGGTGCCTGGAGGGGGTGTCGCGAAGCCCCTGGGGGTATGATTTGGTCGTCTGGTACTGCTAAATACTATGGTGTTATATTGGGATCTGGTGATTATGTACAGGAGAATAATGATAAATTGTATGGCAAATTTCGTAAAATTGTTGATCTGCTTAAATTGAAACATCTTGATCTAGTCTCCAGGAGCTCGCATTTGAATGTATTAGCATGTTCTAAACTGTGGTACGTTATGCCATGCCTGCCCCTGCCCACGGGCAGTGATCCTTACCATAAATACAACACGCACATGTTCAGATTTCTGTGGAACGATTCTACAGAGTGTGTCAAAAGAGCCGTGTTACATAATGATTTCCCTGACGGTGGACTGCGCCTTGTTGATATAAAATATAAAATCATGTCTTTTACAGTGAACCATATTCTTAGACTGTTGTTTAGCGACGATTACCCAAAGTGGCAGAGCTTTGCCATCTATTGGATGAACCTCAGTCTTAGAGTGTATTACCCTAATTTGACACGTAATGACATATGCCAGACTTTTGACATGTCGCCCTTCTACGTGTCAGCTTTGGCGTGTTTCAGAGATTTTATTGCTGTTTTGGGCTCTGTTCCGGACCGTATAATGCCTGTTAGGGAGGTGTATTGGCTGTTTGTCAAAGCAAACATCACGGCGCCACGGGTTGTGCAACTCAAGCCGCAGGTTGATTTTACCAGGTCTTTTTCTGTAATTCAATATAAAGGTAACACCCCAAGTATTAGATCCATGAATTGGAAGATCGTTCATAACGTGTTGCCTGTCAACATGATTCTATATAAATATAATATTACCGGTAATGCTACCTGTCTATTTTGTCCCCAGGTAGAATCTTGTGAACATTTATTTGTTCAATGTTCTGTGGGGACTCCTCTCCGTTCAGTAATTTCTAAGTTATTCAATATAATTTGTGGTAAATCCATAAATATCCTGTTTAATGTCAACCTCGTACTTTACAACCTGGTTAGTTTAAATCTAACCCCACGTCAGAAAGATGTGATCTTGATATTGATAAACTTGGCCAAGTGGACCGTGTGGTCGGTCAGAAATAAGAAGAAGTTTGAGCGTGTGTCTGAGGAACATACTATTGAGGCGTTGTTCTTGGCCACGCTCAGGAATTTGATAACTGATCACCGGTATCTGTTAAATGCCTCTAGCTTTACGGCTTTGTGGCTGGAGCCACCCTCATTTGTCTCTGTACGGGACGGGGGGTCTCTCGCTTTTAATTTCCCACGGGCCTAATACATGTAGTATATCTATAGCGTCGGTATAAAGCAGTTTGTTTGCCTGTGGTTTTTCCCACGCGCCTGCTGTCGACTGTAGGGCGATTATACGCCTCATTGCACGCGCCTGCTAGTGTTCTATATACTTGTCTCAGGGCTGGTGAGCTATGTGCATGCGGTAGCGTGTGTGTGGTTTTATGGCAAGGGAGGCCTGTTGTGTTGTCATAGCGACCGTGGTTATGTCTGCATGCCAGTGGTGCGACGCCGGTCGCTGTGCGCTGTATATATATGTATTTTGTGGGGGTGACTTCACTGTTTGGCGGCCCTGCAACCGCGTGTGTGTGATGTATATGCCCATTTATTTACTCTCAGCTGTCTGTGGTTATTACTACGTGCCAGTGGCGTAGTTTGCAGTCGCTCTGAGGTTAATGGTGTAGGGGTGGCCCGGTTGTGCATATGTATAAATATATATATATATATCTACATGTGATATTTCTATTGTGCTCATGACAGCCGGTTGTTATTTCTGCGGGCCAGTGCCGTGGATTGGCCGCTGTGTGTTGCATGTTTAGAGGTGGCCTTGATGTACATGTGATGTGCATATATGCGTATTGTCCACTGCGGCCTGATTTGTTATGCCTGTGTGCCAGAGGCACAGGTTAGGGTCGCGGTGTGTTATGTCTTGAACTGGTCGAGATGGCTCCCAGTTGTTATATACATGCTTTTACATGATTGCTTAACCATATATGTTGATATAAATGTGACTGGTCGAGACAGCTCCCAGTGGTTATATACATTCCTTTACATGCTCTGTTTATTATGTATATGTATATCTCTATGTACTCCCTACCCCCCCCCCCCCCGTGTTTTGGTTGTCACGTACACTCGCGCTTATTGCCCCGGTCTGTTGGGTCACCCTGTGGCCGCCCCCTCCTGTCTGTGTCACTGTTGGACGTCTGATGGCCGTCTCCCTGGACACGAGCGGAGTCCATTCTGCCTGCTGGGCGGCCGCCCTTCCCCGGGTTCTTCCCCCCCCCCTTTAGTAATTGCTATAGGAGGCCGAGGGGCGATCCCGCCCATGCTAGGACGGTAATGTATCGGGGTTTATTTACTTTGATCTGTTACCTGTACGCCGGAAGGCCAGTTGCTGGACTGATAATATTGAACAATGCAATGTAACATTATTGTATAATGAAGTTGTAATACGTTAGCAAGCTTGCTTGCTGTGTGTTATCATGTTGTATGGTATGTTCGTAATGTGGTATGTGTGTTGTGTGAATGTGTTCTGCTGTGTGGTTTGTAGTATGTTCTTAGTATGCAAGTTATGTCATGCGTGTGAGCATGATTGTTCGTTCATCCTTTTGTTTAATTATTTAAGTGAACACAAGCTTGTGGTTTAGTGGTGTTTCAGTCTTTTGCAGTGTGTGATGTGTTGCGCTCCGCCCCCCTGCTTTGAGGACGACTGCCGGTTGGCTGGGACCGGGAGGGGACAGCCGGCCTCACGGTTGGGCTGCTCCGCCCCCCGCTCTGTTGACTGGTGCGTGTCGGTTGTGCCTGGTGGACGGAGGTGGACGGCCGGCTACACAGTTGGGTTGTTCCACCCCCCTGCTCTGCTGGTGTGTTGGTGTTATGGACTGGGTGTGGATGGGGACGCCTCCCCTCGCCTGGCCACCTGTTTTGCCTGGAATAAGGAACGCTTGATGAGAAACGCTTGTGGGCTGCATGTATGAACGATGTGTGCGGTGGATTTTACCTGCAGTGGTGCCACCTGGTGCTTGTTCATGAGAGCTGGAACGTTTGGATTATGACTGCCACTGGATATTGCATGGATATTTTGGATTCGCTGTTGGACTTTTGTTGTATACGTTATTATTATGTTTATTATGTTGTTGTTTATATTATGTTATTTATATTAAGTTGGAGTGAATGTGGGTGTGGTGTGAATGATAACGTAAAGTGGTATGGATGTGTTGTGTGGTTTTGTTACATGATAATGTTTATCTTCTTTGTATTCAGTTTATTTGGTTAATTGTTTCACAATTCAGTTTAATCAGTTCAGTTTATTTGGTTATCTCATTTCCGTTGTTATATACATTATTAATATACTGGTACATACCGTATATTCATACATATATGTATATATTATACAAATGTATATTCTTGTATGGGTAACAGTTTATCATAAAACAAAATTACGGTATAAAGTTAATCGTTGGTATAGGTTTGGGGGTGGGGGGTTTCTGTTAATTGGGGTATCTTATTTAAGGGGGTTTTAGTTTCCAGTTGTATATTGTCATTTCCTGTATTTCTACAGTATTATTATCATTGTAGGTTTGGGGTTGGGGGGTATTTTATAACGTGGGTTTTCTAATTAAGGGGTTTAGTTTCAGTGTACTCATCTTTAAAATAACGGTTAATTACACCAGTTTTATATCCTGTTGTTAGGTTATTGGGTTGGGGGGTATAAGTAATTGGGGTTTATTAATAAGGGGTATTAGTACCAGGTTTTCATTCGTTTACCAACTGTCAGGGTTATGGTGAAGGGTTTCTGGAACTAGTCACAGGGAAAGGGTTTTCAATGTAAAGGGTTTTTTCTTCTATATAACTGTCTATATATTTGTATGTTTACTATTTACATTGGTTTGTTGTTATATTGTGTATTGTTAATAAATAATTTCAAAAAAAAAAAAAAAGTATCTGTTCTTATCAGCTTAATATCTGATACGTACCCCACTGGGGTACTTCGATATTAAACTGATTTTTGGAACCAGGAGGAGACACAGGGGCTTGCTCCGGCTCCTCCACGGGTTGGCCTGGTATTGCAGTACCTCCAGGATCGGCCCACTCCCCTCGGGGAGTTATCAATGCATCAAGAATAGAAAGCCCTCCTTCCTTGCCTTGGTTACAGTCAGAGGATTGCTATTTTTGTGAACGGGGAATACCTTTGATACCCTTTAGAAGAGTGAGGGATATTTTGCTTTTGCTGGCTTTTGAACGGAGCTGGTTGACAATGCAGAAGAACATTTTCAAAAGCATGGATGTGTTGAGGGACGTACGAATGTGGTAAATATCAAAGGTATAAATATAGTTTTGTGTCTTTTGATATTTCATAGCTAATGTATTGACTGTTGGAATTGATTTGTATTTTCTTTGCACAAAGTTTCTTACAAGTGAAATTGATCTCTACAGCGTTGTTGTCACGAACGTCGCCACTACGTCATGACGTCTTCAACGTCGACGTTGCATGAACGTCGCTACTACTGACACCACAGAGATTCTGTAACGCTGACAATGAGCTGACTGACCAATCCCTTGCTTGGCATCGCTTCTCGGCCTTTTGGCTAAGATCAAGTATCCAGAGACGATCAAGGATGGACGGTATCAGGGATCGGGCACCCGCCCCAGCAGTGGATGTTACCAGGGATGTACGCCAGGACAACCAGGATGGTGGACCGGATACGAACTTTGCTGAGCGATTCAAGGAAGGAACGTTGCTGACGGAACGGGACATCAGGAGGATGACTGTGTTGATCAAACTCAACACCAGAGGTAAGGAGTATTCCAGGGGGGAGGTGGCCCGGGAAGTCCTCAGACATGTGGATGTCACCGAGCTGGTCTCCCTGGGCTTTTTAAGGCGTAATGCCGAGTGGTATGCCACTCTCAGCTCCAGGGAAGCCACGCTCAGACTGTTGCAGACTGGCAGGATTTCCATCAGGGGCTATTTTGGGTACTTGTCACCAGCGGACAGGGAGCAACATAGGGTACGAATCCATTGGCTCCCTCCGTGGATAACGGACGAGACGGTTGCTGATACCTTAGAGCGGTTGGGAATGCGAGTTGTTAGTCTCAGTAGAGACACATCAGACTGGCGTCTGGACGAGAGGACAGACCTCAGGCGTGTCTTCATGACCATCAGGACGGCCGTGGTTGAGACCCCCCTAGGTGTGGAAGTTCCTCACACCATGGAGGTAAGAGGAGAGCATGAAACATGTACAGCTTTATGTTCAATTCAGGGTCGCCCTCCTCTTTGCCTCCGGTGCCGAGAGGTGGGGCATTTCAGGGCCTCCTGTAAAGCGATTCAATGCTCAGCTTGTCATTCTTTTGGTCACTCGGCAGCGAGGTGTGGCAATAGATATGTTTCCGCAGTTCGTGGTGGGGTACACAGCTCGCGAGAGTTGGATGCGGATATGGAAGTGCAGGATGATAGCTCTTCAGAGAGTTCTAGCTCTTCGCCCTCTGATCGGGAGGAGGATATTGAGGTCAACGTTGATATCCATACCGCTCCCCCAGCCCCTAAGGTCCCACTGAAATCTGTTCCCCCCTCCCAGAACTCATCTGCCCCTTCCAAAAAAGAAGACTCTTTGCAGATTGCTGAGGAAGCTGGGAGCACGGTGTCGCAGAAAGATGGGGGGGATGAGCTCGCCCTCACTGGAGCTAGGCAGGAGAACCTTGACGAGAGTGAGTCCCTTTTCTCACCTGAGAAATCATTGTCAGAGGCCAGGCGGGACTGGGCGGAGGACAGCGAGTGCCTTTTTTCTTCCAACAAGCCGTTGACTCTGGACCTGCCAGAGGAGTCGGGTAATGCTGCTCTGGTTATTCCAGAGACCCCCGCGAGGTCTATTGGTAAGCCGTCTGTGGGTACTCCCGCTGGGGCACATGTTGGCTTGCCACCTGTGGTCCCAGTTACTCCCACAGGCCGTTCCTCCTTGGTTCCCCTTCCCTCCCCATCTCTGTCCTCCCCTCTCCCCCAACAGGATAGCAGCCACAGGATGGAGGGTGACTCAGATGATCCTCAGTGTTGGGAGGACATGGACTCCTCGGCCAGCATCCCCCTGGGTCAGTGGGTGAAAGTGGGACGTAGGGGATCTCCTGGGAGGAAGCGTCCTCCACCGGATGCATCGCTAACTTCCATGGCCAAGCTCCGCTCACAGCGAGGAGGGCGTGGTGGGGTAAAACAGGCAGTCATTGGGAATCCGCGTCGCTCGTCCAAAGACACCAAGCTGAAGGGAGGTAAGGTTGGGGGGTAATTATTAATGGGGGTTCAATTCACTTTTACTACAATAAATGTTCACGGTCTAATGGGCTCAGAGAAAAGAGCAAGAATCTTCGATTATTGTAAAATTAAGAATTATGATATTGTTTTGTTGCAAGAGACGCACCTATGTGATTATTCGACAATGAAGCGCTGGCAAAAGCAATGGGGTGGGTCGTCATATTGGTCATATGGGTCAAACCATAGTTGTGGGGTGGGTATACTAGTTAAAAATATTTCTAACTTAAATGTCTTATCTTTTAAGCATGACTTTGATGGGCGTATGGTATACATATATTTTTCTCATGGTAATACCTTTTTTAAACTTATTAATGTCTATGTTCCAAATGATGTGGTTGATCGGCGTATTTTCCTTTTAAGCTTGAAGCGTTACCTTACTGGGAATCATGTTAATATCTTGGCAGGGGATTTAAATTTTGTTGAAAGTTTGCAGATGGATAAAGCGGGGGGTAACCCAGCCAGTGGATCTGTTGGCAAAACAGAAATGGGCGTTTTGAAACAAGACTTCAATTTGGTGGACGTCTACAGGTATATATTTAAGAATAGGAGAGAATTTACATGGACCAAGTATGATGGTTCTATTTCATGTAGACTTGATCGGTTCTACATAACATCTTCGTTTGTACAAAATATTATTAATTGTTCTATTTCTAATGTTCGATTCTCTGATCATAGTCCAGTAATCATGCAATTGCAGTTAAGTGATGTTTCGTTGGTGGGACCTTCCTTCTGGAAGTGTAATGTTTCCGTTTTACAAGACCCAGAGTTAAATGCTGATGTTACACATTATTTCGTGAATGCAAAATTGCAGGAAATCTCACCAGAGTGGTGGGATAACTGTAAATGTGATCTCCAACAAATTCTCATTAAGCATTCTCGTAGAATTGCACGGAAAACCACCTGCAGGATTGAGTACATAGAACGACAGTTGGCGGAGTTAGGTAAACTTCAGTCGGATTTCCCAGGTATGTTTTCTGCAGAATCTGAATTACTGCAAGGGGAATTGAATGATTTATTGGATCATCGTGCCGAAGGAATAAAAATACGTTCTAGAGTAGATACTACTCTTCATAATGATAAACCATCTAGTTTTTTCATTAAGAAGGAGCGTGATAATGCTCAAAGAAAGTATATTGGTAAACTCATTGTGGATAATGTGGAAATAACCGATTCAGATAAAATCATTCATGAATGTCAGAAATTTTATACAGATTTACTTTCGGTGGAGCCCATTGATTCTTCCCTTTGTGATTATTTTTTAGATGGGCTGCCTCGTTTGTCTGAGGACTCCAAGGAACTTTGTGAGGGTTTTATCACAAAAGAGGAAATTCTTTTTTCCCTTAAGCATATGAAAACTGGTAAGTCCCCTGGGCTGGATGGTTTGCCGAAAGAGTTTTATGATCAATTTATTCATCTGTTTATTGATGAGTTGGTTATGGTCTTTAATATTTCTTTCGAAAGGGGGTTCCTTTGTAATAGTCAACTGATGGGGGTAATTACCTTATTATGTAAAGATCAGTCTAGATCTGAACAACTTAAATATTGGCGTCCCATTTCACTTCTCAACGTGGATTATAAGTTATTGTCAAAGTCCCTAACAAATAGGTTGGGTAAAGTTTTAGCTGAGGTTATACATATAGATCAAACGTGTGGAGTTAAGGGTAGGAGTATTCAGGATAATGTACACTTGCTGAGAAATGTTATTGATTATTGCAATCAGAAGAATATTTATTGTGCTTTTGTGTCTCTGGACCAGTCAAAGGCCTTTGACCGGGTATCACACAAATATCTTTTTCAGGTTTTGTCTGTTTTTGGGTTTGGTGAATCATTCATCAAATGGATTAAACTCCTATATACAAATATCTCCTCACAAGTTCTTGTTAATGGTTTCTTTTCTGATATTTTAAATGTTACCCGTAGTGTAAGACAGGGGTGTGGTTTATCCCCTTTATTATATGTACTTTGTATTGAGCCCTTTGCACATAAAGTCAGATTGTCTCCACATATAAATGGTCTTCTGTCTCCCATCAAAGATGCATCTATAAGAATTTCTCAATATGCGGATGACTCAACTTTAATCGTTACAGATTTTTCTTCTATTGATCATGTTTTTCTTTTGTCTGAGCTCTGGGGTCTGGCTTCTGGAGCGAGGATAAACAGGGAGAAGTGCCGCGGATTGTGGCTGGGAGGCTGGAGAGGTTGTAAGGAGTGCCCTGCTGGCATCCAGTGGACTTCAGGACACTGCCGATACTATGGAGTATTGCTTGGTAATGATAACTATGTGGGGGAAAATAATAACGTGGTATTTGGTAAATTTTGCAAGTCCATTGATTTGCTCAAATTAAAACGGTTAGATTTGTTCTCTAAGTCTCTCTATATCAATGTATTGTCATGTAGTAAATTATGGTATGTCTTGCCAATGCTTCCAATTCCGGCTGGGAAGGACCCTTATGGTAAGTACTCCACGTATATGTTCAAATTTCTTTGGAATAATAGTACTGAAAGGGTTAAACGTCATGTGTTGTTTAATGATTTCCGTAATGGGGGTTTAAAGTTGGTAAACATTGAACATAAAATAAAATCGTTTATGGTTAATCATGTTCTTAGACTGTTGTTCAGTTCAGATTGTCCAAAATGGCAATCCTTTGCCACTTATTGGATGAACCTCAGTCTTAGATTTTACTATCCTGATCTCACTAGGAACAATATGTGTCAGACTTTCAATATGCCACCTTTCTATGTTTCTGCGTTTGAGTGTTTTAAGGAATTTTTGGAGTGTGTAAGTATGCAGCCTGACTCAATCGTGAGTGTCAAAGAAATATATTGGTGTTTCATTACTCATAACCTTACTCACCCGAGGGTTGTGATTAGCTCACCTCATATTGACTATGTCTCTGCATTTACCAATGTACAATGTAAATTTCTTGCTTCAAATATTCGTGCCTTTAACTGGCAGATTCTTCACGAGTTTCTCCCAGTTAATCTGGTACTTTATCGATGTAATATCACAAACAATGCTGCATGTCAATTTTGTCCTCAGGTTGAATCAACTAAACACTTGTTTGTTGATTGCACGGTAGGTGCTCCACTTTGGGAGTATGTGGATAATTTACTTCGTAGAATGTTTGGTATTAAGTTCTCTGTTAACTTCAATAATAATTTAATTATATACAATCTATTTGAATTGAATGTTACCAAACGTCAGAAGGATGTAATTTTGGTACTCGTTAATCTGGCTAAATGGACCATCTGGTCAGTCAGAAACCGTAAGAAGTTTGAATATCGGGATGAGTCTCACTCGGTTTTGTCACGGTTCGTGTCTATCTTAAAAAGTAGTATTATTGTTAATAGTCACATTTTTGCTTCACACCGATTTGCTGAATTATGGCTGTGTAAGCCATCTTTTGTTACTAAAAATAATGTGGGCTCATTGGAGTTCAAGTTTTGATATATGTGTTTCTATGTATTTCCACATGTCTGTGTATTTCTGGTCCGCTTTCACCCGGGGGTTTCTCCTTGCTTCACAGGTCTTCCTCCTGGGGTCCCTGTCTGTAGCAAGTTGGCAAATGGGGTCCATCTCTTGGCCCTGGTGCCGTCGCTGGTGGTTTCCACTGTGGGGGCTGGTTTGTTTTGGTCCCGGTTGTCGTTCATTATTGTTAATTGTTAGTATTTCTTTTTCTTCAGTTGCCAGAAGGCCGAGGGGCGATCCCGTCCCTCAGACGGTATGGTATAAGAGTTCACTTAAAAAAAAAAAAAAAAAAAAAGTATTATTGTTGATTAAACTGTAGTAAATTGTTTGCTACATTCATGGTGTATCACGATTACTTCTGTAGTAAATTGTTTACTACATTTATCATGTACATACATTTTCCTGGCCATAAGCCAGTGTTTAAATTTATAATGGCTTGTTAAAGCCAGTGTATATAACCAATTTACTGTAAAATTTCACCTGAATGCCTGCTGTATGACTGCTGTTTACTTGCTGCGTGAATGTTTGGTGTGTAAATATTCAGTGTATGAGGCTGCAGATATGCTGAATATCTCCTTTTTAGTTGCTTTTTAGCGTGTCCTTGCTGTGTCCTCTGGGGTCTGGCTGCCGAGTGTCACTGTTCACACGTGGTTCTGAGTTCCTTCGTGCTGGTCGCGGACTTACTATGCTGTTCTGTGTACACACTGTTGTGTTCTGCCGTGCTGGCCGCTGCTCTGCTCGGGGGGAGTCTGCCGGTTGGTGGTGTCATCTCGTGGCCGGGTCAGTGGTCGGACAAGTCAACAAGAGCACATGGCCGCGCCAAGGATAAACTTTGCGGACGTAAACAATTGTCGTGGTGTGGTATCGTCAGGACGTGTTTCTGTCGTCGCGCACCTGTCAGGAGCACGCTGATGGAGATCTGCGTTGTGACTCATCATATGTTGTGCGCCGCCCTGGAACTGTGAACAATGAACTCTGATTATTTCGACTTTCGTCACACGGAGATGTGAACTGTGAACTGTGATTTATGATTATTGTTGATTACTGGTTTAATATATGTGCACTATTATTATTGCTGGTTACTGGTTGTAATCTATTCTGACTTTTGTGTGTGGGTGTGTATGTGTGTGTATGGGTATGTGTAGGTGTGTATGTGTGTGTGCGTTTGTAGTTATTGGTGATTGATGATTGGTTATATGGTTAACAAAGTCTTGTTACCAAACATAATTAATTTGTCATGTTAAAAATTGGTAAATGTTGTATATGTAATATCTGGTACACCAAGTTGTCATGGGGTTGTTTCACACTGGTTAAATAGTCTAGTATGTTTCTCACAAATGTCTTATTAAAGAGTAGGTAAGGGGGTTTTCTTTATTTTGTGTATATAATGGTTAAATGGTGGTAATTTTAAATAGTGTGTCAACTGTTGTATAATGTTTATATTATAATTTGTGGTATAGGAAAGGGTGGGATGTTGTTTGTTTTATAGGGTTGGGTATGTCTTTGTATAACT
>OX424558.1:39858750-39883755 GCA_949152475.1 Terebella lapidaria
TCCATCGTACGGTGGAACCTCGCATGTCCATCATACAGTGGAGTGTCACATGTCCGTCGTACAGTGGAGCATCGCATGTCCATCGTACAGTGGAGCGTCGCATGTCCATCGTACATTGGAGCGTCCCATGTCCATCGTACGGTGGAGCATCGCATGTCTATCGTACGGTTGAGCGTCACATGTCCATCTTACGGTGGAACCTCGCATGTCCATCATTCGGTGGAGCGTCACATGTCCATCGTACGGTGGAGCATCTCATGTCCATCGTATGGTGGAGCGTTAGATGTCCATCGTACAGTGGAGCATCACATGTCAATCGTACTGTGAAACATCGCATGTCGATCGTACGGTGGAGCGTCTCATGTCCATCGTACGGTGGAGCGTCACATGTCCATCGTATGGTAGAGCATAGCATGTCCATCGTATGGTGGAGCATCACATGTCCATCGTACGATGGAGCATCCCATGTCCATCGTACGGTGGAGCGTCACATGTCCATCGTACGGTGGAGCGTCACATGTCCATCCTACGGTGGAGCGTCAGATGTCCATCGTACGGTGGAACATCACATGTCCATCGTACGGTGGAGCATCGCATATCCATCGTACAGTGGAGTGTCACATGTCCATCATACGGTGGAGCATCCCATGTCCATCGTACGATGGAGCGTCGCATGTCCATCGTATGGTGGAGCATAACATGTCCATCTTACAGTGGAGCCTCGCATGTCCATCCTTCGGTGGAGCATCACATGTCCATCCTTCGGTGGAGCATCACATGTCCATCGTACGGTGGAGCGTCGCATGTCCATCGTACGGTGGAGCGTCACATGTCCATCTTATGGTGGAGCCTCGCATGTCCATCATTCGGTGGAGCGTCACATGTCCATCGTACGGTGGAGCATCTCATGTCCATCGTATGGTGGAGCGTTAGATGTCCATCGTACAGTGGAGCATCACATGTCAATCGTACTGTGAAACATCGCATGTCGATCGTACGGTGGAGCGTCTCATGTCCATCGTACGGTGGAGCGTCACATGTCCATCGTATGGTAGAGCATAGCATGTCCATCGTATGGTGGAGCATCACATGTCCATCGTACGATGGAGCATCCCATGTCCATCGTACGGTGGAGCGTCACATGTCCATCGTACGGTGGAGCGTCACATGTCCATCCTACGGTGGAGCGTCAGATGTCCATCGTACGGTGGAACATCACATGTCCATCGTACGGTGGAGCATCGCATATCCATCGTACAGTGGAGTGTCACATGTCCATCATACGGTGGAGCATCCCATGTCCATCGTACGATGGAGCGTCGCATGTCCATCGTACGGTGGAGCATAACATGTCCATCTTACAGTGGAGCCTCGCATGTCCATCCTTCGGTGGAGCATCACATGTCCATCCTTCGGTGGAGCATCACATGTCCATCGTACGGTGGAGCGTCGCATGTCCATCGTACGGTGGAGCGTCACATGTCCATCTTATGGTGGAGCCTCGCATGTCCATCATTCGGTGGAGCGTCCCATGTCCATTGTACAGTGGAGCCTTGCATGTCCATCATACGGTGGAGCATCACATGTCCATTGTACAGTGGAGCGTCACATGTCCATCTTACGGTGGAGCCTCGTATGTCCATCGTACGGTGGAGCGTCACATGTCCATCGTACAGTGGAGCTTTGCATGTCCATCATACAGTGGAGCGTCACATGTCCATCGTACGGTGGAGCGTCACATGTCCATATACGGTGGAGCATCTCATGTCCATCGTACGGTGGAGCGTCACATGTCCATTATACGGTGGAGCGTCCCATGTCCATCGTACGGTGGAGCGTCACATGTCTATCGTACGCTGGAGCATAGCATGTCCATCGTACGGTGGAGCGTCACATGTCCATCTTACGGTGGAGCTTCGCTAGTCCATCCTACGGTAGAGCGTCGCATGTCTATCGTACGGTGGAGTGTCACATGTCCATTGTACAGTGGAGCCTTGCATGTCCATCATACGGTGGAGCGTCACATGTCCATTGTACAGTGGAGCATCACATGTCCATCGTACGGTGGAGCATCGCATGTCTATCGTACGGTGGAGCGTCACATGTCCATCTTACGGTGGAACCTCGCATGTCCATCATTCGGTGGAGCGTCACATGTCCATCGTACGGTGGAGCATCTCATGTCCATCGTATGGTGGAGCGTTAGATGTCCATCGTACAGTGGAGCATCACATGTCAATCGTACTGTGAAGCATCGCATGTCGATCGTACGGTGGAGCGTCTCATGTCCATCGTACGGTGGAGCGTCAAATGTCCATCGTACGGTGGAGCATAGCATGTCCATCGTATGGTGGAGCATCACCTGTCCATCGTACGATGGAGCATCCCATGTCCATCGTACGGTGGAGCGTCACATGTCCATCGTACGGTGGAGCGTCACATGTCCATCCTACGGTGGAGCGTCAGATGTCCATCGTACGGTGGAACATCACATGTCCATCGTACGGTGGAGCATCGCATATCCATCGTACAGTGGAGTGTCACATGTCCATCATACGGTGGAGCATCCCATGTCCATCGTACGATGGAGCGTCGCATGTCCATCGTACGGTGGAGCGTAACATGTCCATCTTACAGTGGAGCCTCGCATGTCCATCCTTCGGTGGAGCGTCACATGTCCATCGTACGGTGGAGCGTCGCATGTCCATCGTACGGTGGAGCGTCACATGTCCATCTTATGGTGGAGCCTCGCATGTCCATCATTCGGTGGAGCGTCCCATGTGGAGCGTCACATGTCCATCTTACGGTGGAGCTTCGCTAGTCCATCCTACGGTAGAGCGTCGCATGTCCATCGTACGGTGGAGTGTCACATGTCCATTGTACAATGGAGCCTTGCATGTCCATCATACGGTGGAGCGTCACATGTCCATTGTACAGTGGAGCATCACATGTCCATCGTACGGTGGAGCATCGCATGTCTATCGTACGGTGGAGCGTCACATGTCCATCTTACGGTGGAACCTCGCATGTCCATCATTCGGTGGAGCATCAAATGTCCATCGTACGGTGGAGCATCTCATGTCCATCGTATGGTGGAGCGTTAGATGTCCATTGTACAGTGGAGCATCACATGTCAATCGTACTGTGAAGCATCGCATGTCGATCGTACGGTGGAGCGTCTCATGTCCATCGTACGGTGGAGCGTCAAATGTCCATCGTACGGTGGAGCATAGCATGTCCATCGTATGGTGGAGCATCACCTGTCCATCGTACGATGGAGCATCCCATGTCCATCGTACGGTGGAGCGTCACATGTCCATCGTACGGTGGAGCGTCACATGTCCATCCTACGGTGGAGCGTCAGATGTCCATCGTACGGTGGAACATCACATGTCCATCGTACGATGGAGCATCGCATATCCATCGTACAGTGGAGTGTCACATGTCCATCATACGGTGGAGCATCCCATGTCCATCGTACGATGGAGCATCGCATGTCCATCGCACGGTGGAGCGTAACATGTCCATCTTACAGTGGAGCCTCGCATGTCCATCCTTCGGTGGAGCGTCACATGTCCATCGTACGGTGGAGCGTCGCATGTCCATCGTACGGTGGAGCGTCACATGTCCATCTTATGGTGGAGCCTCGCATGTCCATCATTCGGTGGAACGTCCCATGTCCATTGTACGGTGGAGCCTCACATGTCCACCGTGCGGTGGAGCATAGCATGTCCATCGTACGGTGGAGCATCAGATGTCCATCGTACGGTGGAGCATCACATGTCCATCGTACGGTGGAGCATCACATGTCCATCGTACGGTGGAGCATCGCATGTCGATCGTACGGTGGAGCATAGCATGTCCATCGTACGGTGGAGCGTCAGATGTCCATCGTACGGTGGAGCATCACATGTCCATCGTTCGGTGGAGCATCGCATGTCGATCGTACGGTGGAGCGTCACATGTCCATCGTACGATGGAGCGTCCCATGTCCATCGTACGGTGGAGCCTCGCATGTCCATCATACAGTGGAGCGTCACATGTCCGTCGTACAGTGGAGCATCGCATGTCCATCGTACAGTGGAGCGTCGCATGTCCATCGTACATTGGAGCGTCCCATGTCCATCGTACGGTGGAGCGTCACATGTCCATCGTACAGTGGAGCATCACATGTCCATCGTACGGTGGAGCGTCAGATGTCCATCGTACTGTGGAGCGTCACATGTCCATCTTACGGTGGAGCTTCGCTAGTCCATCCTACGGTAGAGCGTCGCATGTCCATCGTACGGTGGAGTGTCACATGTCCATTGTACAGTGGAGCCTTGCATGTCCATCATACGGTCGAGCGTCACATGTCCATTGTACAGTGGAGCGTCACATGTCCATCTTACGATGGAGCCTCGTATGTCCATCGTACGGTGGAGCGTCACATGTCCATCGTACAGTGGAGCTTTGCATTTCCATCATACAGTGGAGCGTCACATGTCCATCGTACGGTGGAGCGTCACATGTCCATCATACAGTGGAGCGTCACATGTCCATCGTACGGTGGAGCGTCACATGTCCATCATACGGTGGAGCATCCCATGTCCATCGTACGATTGAGCGTCGCATGTCCATCATACGGTGGAGCGTCACATGTCCATCTTACGGTGGAGCCTCGCATGTCCATCATTCAGTATAGCGTCACATGTCCATCGTACGATGGAGCGTCACATGTCCATTGTACGGTGGAGCGTCCCATGTCCATCGTACGGTGGAGCGTCACATGTCCATCGTACGGTGGAGCATAGCATGTCCATCGTACGGTGGAGCGTCAGATGTCCATCGTACGATGGAGCATCACATGTCCATCGTACGGTGGAGCATCGCATGTCGATCGTACGGTGGAACGTCACATGTCCATCGTACGATGAAGCATCCCATGTCCATCGTACGGTGGAACCTCGCATGTCCATCATACAGTGGAGCGTCACATGTCCGTCGTACAGTGGAGCATCGCATGTCCATCGTACAGTGGAGCGTCGCATGTCCATCGTACATTGGAGCGTCCCATGTCCATCGTACGGTGGAGCGTCACATGTCCATCGTACAGTGGAGCATCACATGTCCATCGTACGGTGGAGCGTCAGATGTCCATCGTACTGTGGAGCATCACATGTCCATCTTACGGTGGAGCTTCGCTAGTCCATCCTACGGTAGAGCGTCGCATGTCCATCGTACGGTGGAGTGTCACATGTCCATTGTACAGTGGAGCCTTGCATGTCCATCATACGGTGGAGCGTCACATGTCCATTGTACAGTGGAGCATCACATGCCGATCGTACAGTGGAGCGTCAGATGTCCATCGTAAGGTGGAGCGTCACATGTCTGTCGTACAGTGGAGCATCGCATGTCCATCGTACAGTGGAGCGTCGCATGTCCATCGTACATTGGAGCGTCCCATGTCCATCGTACGGTGGAGCGTCACATGTCCATCGTACAGTGGAGCATCACATGTCCATCGTACGGTGGAGCGTCACATGTCCATCTTACGGTGGAGCTTCGCTAGTCCATCCTACGGTAGAGCGTCGCATGTCCATCGTACGGTGGAGTGTCACATGTCCATTGTACAGTGGAGCCTTGCATGTCCATCATACGGTGGAGCGTCACATGTCCATTGTACAGTGGAGCGTGACATGTCCATCGTACGGTGGAGCATCGCATGTCTATCGTACGGTGGAGCGTCACATGTCCATCTTACGGTGGAACCTCGCATGTCCATCATTCGGTGGAGCGTCACATGTCCATCGTACGGTGGAGCATCTCATGTCCATCGTATGGTGGAGCGTTAGATGTCCATCGTACAGTGGAGCATCACATGTCAATCGTACTGTGAAACATCGCATGTCCATCGTACGGTGGAGCGTCTCATGTCCATCGTACGGTGGAGCGTCACATGTCCATCGTATGGTAGAGCATAGCATGTCCATCGTATGGTGGAGCATCACATGTCCATCGTACGATGGAGCATCCCATGTCCATCGTACGGTGGAGCGTCACATGTCCATCGTACGGTGGAGCGTCACATGTCCATCCTACGGTGGAGCGTCAGATGTCCATCGTACGGTGGAACATCACATGTCCATCGTACGGTGGAGCATCGCATATCCATCGTACAGTGGAGTGTCACATGTCCATCATACGGTGGAGCATCCAATGTCCATCGTACGATGGAGCGTCGCATGTCCATCGTACGGTGGAGCATAACATGTCCATCTTACAGTGGAGCCTCGCATGTCCATCCTTCGGTGGAGCATCACATGTCCATCCTTCGGTGGAGCGTCACATGTCCATCGTACGGTGGAGCGTCGCATGTCCATCGTACGGTGGAGCGTCACATGTCCATCGTACGGTGGAGCGTCGCATGTCCATCATACAGTGGAGCGTCACATGTCCATCGTACGGTGGAGCGTCACATGTCCATCATACAGTGGAGCGTCACATGTCCATCGTACGGTGGAGCGTCACATGTCCATCATACGGTGGAGCATCCCATGTCCATCGTACGATTGAGCGTCGCATGTACATCATACGGTGGAGCGTCACATGTCCATCTTACGGTGGAGCCTCGCATGTCCATCATTCAGTATAGCGTCACATGTCCATCGTACGATAGAGCGTCACATGTCCATTATACGGTGGAGCGTCCCATGTCCATCGTACGGTGGAGCATAGCATGTCCATCGTATGGTGGAGCGTCAGATGTCCATCGTACGGTGGAGCATCACATGTCCATCGTACGGTGGAGCATCGCATGTCGATCGTACGGTGGAGCGTCACATGTCCATCGTACGATGGAGCATCCCATGTCCATCGTACGGTGGAGCGTCACATGTCCATCGTACGGTGGAGCGTCACATGTCCATCCTACGGTGGAGCGTCAGATGTCCATCGTACGGTGGAACATCACATGTCCATCGTACGGTGGAGCATCGCATATCCATCGTACAGTGGAGTGTCACATGTCCATCATACGGTGGAGCATCCAATGTCCATCGTACGATGGAGCGTCGCATGTCCATCGTACGGTGGAGCATAACATGTCCATCTTACAGTGGAGCCTCGCATGTCCATCCTTCGGTGGAGCATCACATGTCCATCCTTCGGTGGAGCGTCACATGTCCATCGTACGGTGGAGCGTCGCATGTCCATCGTACGGTGGAGCGTCACATGTCCATCTTATGGTGGAGCCTCGCATGTCCATCATTCGGTGGAGCGTCCCATGTCCATTGTACAGTGGAGCCTTGCATGTCCATCATACGGTGGAGCGTCACATATCCATTGTACAGTGGAGCGTCACATGTCCATCTTACGGTGGAGCCTCGTATGTCCATCGTACGGTGGAGCGTCACATGTCCATCGTACAGTGGAGCTTTGCATGTCCATGATACAGTGGAGCGTCACATGTCCATCGTACGGTGGAGCGTCACATGTCCATCATACAGTGGAGCGTCACATGTCCATCGTACGGTGGAGCGTCACATGTCCATCATACGGTGGAGCATCCCATGTCCATCGTACGATTGAGCGTCGCATGTCCATCATACGGTGGAGCGTCACATGTCCATCTTACGGTGGAGCCTCGCATGTCCATCATTCAGTATAGCGTCACATGTCCATCGTACGATAGAGCGTCACATGTCCATTATACGGTGGAGCGTCCCATGTCCATCGTACGGTGGAGCATAGCATGTCCATCGTATGGTGGAGCGTCAGATGTCCATCATACGGTGGAGCATCACATGTCCATCGTACGGTGGAGCATCGCATGTCGATCGTACGGTGGAGCGTCACATGTCCATCGTACGATGGAGCATCCCATGTCCTTCGTACGGTGGAGTGTCACATGTCCATCGTACGGTGGAGCATAGCATGTCCATCGTACGGTGGAGCATAGCATGTCCATCGTACGGTGGAGCGTCAGATGTCCATCGTACGGTGGAGCGTCAGATGTCCATCGTACGGTGGAGCATCACATGTCCATCGTACGGTGGAGCATCGCATGTCGATCGTACGGTGGAGCGTCACATGTCCATCGTACGATGGAGCATCCCATGTCCATCGTACGGTGGGGCGTCACATGTCCATCTTACAGTGGAGCCTCGCATGTCCATCATACAGTGGAGCGTCACATGTCCATCGTACAGTGGAGCATCGCATGTCCATCGTATAGTGGAGCGTCACATGTCCATCGTACAGTGGAGCATCGCATGTCCATCGTACGGTGGAGCGTCACATGTCCATCGTACGATGGAGCATCCCATGTCCATCGTACGGTGGAGCGTCACATGTCCATCGTACGGTGGAGCGTCACATGTCCATCCTACGGTGGAGCGTCAGATGTCCATCGTACGGTGGAACATCACATGTCCATCGTACGGTGGAGCATCGCATATCCATCGTACAGTGGAGTGTCACATGTCCATCATACGGTGGAGCATCCAATGTCCATCGTACGATGGAGCGTCGCATGTCCATCGTACGGTGGAGCATAACATGTCCATCTTACAGTGGAGCCTCGCATGTCCATCCTTCGGTGGAGCATCACATGTCCATCCTTCGGTGGAGCGTCACATGTCCATCGTACGGTGGAGCGTCGCATGTCCATCGTACGGTGGAGCGTCACATGTCCATCTTATGGTGGAGCCTCGCATGTCCATCATTCGGTGGAGCGTCCCATGTCCATTGTACAGTGGAGCCTTGCATGTCCATCATACGGTGGAGCGTCACATGTCCATTGTACAGTGGAGCGTCACATGTCCATCTTACGGTGGAGCCTCGTATGTCCATCGTACGGTGGAGCGTCACATGTCCATCGTACAGTGGAGCTTTGCATGTCCATGATACAGTGGAGCGTCACATGTCCATCGTACGGTGGAGCGTCACATGTCCATCATACAGTGGAGCGTCACATGTCCATCGTACGGTGGAGCGTCACATGTCCATCATACGGTGGAGCATCCCATGTCCATCGTACGATTGAGCGTCGCATGTCCATCATACGGTGGAGCGTCACATGTCCATCTTACGGTGGAGCCTCGCATGTCCATCATTCAGTATAGCGTCACATGTCCATCGTACGATAGAGCGTCACATGTCCATTATACGGTGGAGCGTCCCATGTCCATCGTACGGTGGAGCATAGCATGTCCATCGTATGGTGGAGCGTCAGATGTCCATCATACGGTGGAGCATCACATGTCCATCGTACGGTGGAGCATCGCATGTCGATCGTACGGTGGAGCGTCACATGTCCATCGTACGATGGAGCATCCCATGTCCTTCGTACGGTGGAGTGTCACATGTCCATCGTACGGTGGAGCATAGCATGTCCATCGTACGGTGGAGCATAGCATGTCCATCGTACGGTGGAGCGTCAGATGTCCATCGTACGGTGGAGCGTCAGATGTCCATCGTACGGTGGAGCATCACATGTCCATCGTACGGTGGAGCATCGCATGTCGATCGTACGGTGGAGCGTCACATGTCCATCGTACGATGGAGCATCCCATGTCCATCGTACGGTGGGGCGTCACATGTCCATCTTACAGTGGAGCCTCGCATGTCCATCATACAGTGGAGCGTCACATGTCCATCGTACAGTGGAGCATCGCATGTCCATCGTATAGTGGAGCGTCACATGTCCATCGTACAGTGGAGCATCGCATGTCCATCGTACGGTGGAGCGTCAGATGTCCATCGTACTGTGGGGCGTCACATGTCCATCATACGGTGGAGCTTCGCTAGTCCATCCTACGGTAGAGCGTCGCATGTCCATCGTACGGTGGAGTGTCACATGTCCATTGTACAGTGGAGCCTTGCATGTCCATCATACGGTGGAGCGTCACATGTCCATTGTACAGTGGAGCGTCACATGTCCATCGTACGGTGGAGCGTCGCATGTCTATCGTACGGTGGAGCGTCACATGTCCATCTTATGGTGGAACCTCGCATGTCCATCATTCGGTGGAGCGTCACATGTCCATCGTACGGTGGAGCATCTCATGTCCATCGTATGGTGGAGCGTTAGATGTCCATCGTACAGTGGAGCATCACATGTCAATCGTACTGTGAAGCATCGCATGTCGATCGTACGGTGAAGCGTCTCATGTCCATCATACGGTGGAGCGTCACATGTCCATCGTACGGTGGAGCATAGCATGTCCATCGTATGGTGGAGCATCACATGTCCATCGTACGATGGAGCATCCCATGTCCATCGTACGGTGGAGCGTCACATGTCCATCGTACGGTGTAGCGTCACATGTCCATCCTACGGTGGAGCGTCAGATGTCCATCGTATGGTGGAACATCACATGTCCATCGTACGGTGGTGCATCGCATATCCATCGTACAGTGGAGTGTCACATGTCCATCATACGGTGGAGCATCCCATGTCCATCGTACGGTGGAGCGTAACATGTCCATCTTACAGTGGAGCCTCGCATGTCCATCCTTCGGTGGAGCGTCACATGTCCATCGTACGGTGGAGCGTCGCATATCCATCGTACGGTGGAGCGTCACATGTCCATCTTATGGTGGAGCCTCGCATGTCCATCATTCGGTGGAGCGTCCCATGTCCATCATACAGTGGAGCGTCACATGTCCATTGTACAGTGGAGCCTTGCATGTCCATCATACGGTGGAGCGTCACATGTCCATCGTACAGTGGAGCGTCGCATGTCCATCGTACGGTGGAGCATCCCATGTCCATCGTACGATGGAGCGTCGCATGACCATCGTACGGTGCAGCGTCCCATGTCCATCGTACGGTGGAGCGTCACATGTCCATCGTACGGTGGAGCATAGCATGTCCATCGTACGGTGGAGCGTCAGATGTCCATCGTATGGTGGAGCGTCACATGTCCATCGTACGGTGGAGCGTCGCATGTCCATCGTACGGTGGAGCGTCACATGTCCATCTTACGGTGGAGCCTCGCATGTCCATCATTCGGTGGAGCGTCCCATGTCCATCGTACGGTGGAGCGTCACATGTCCATTTTATGGTGGAGCCTCGCATGTCCATCATTCGGTGGAGCATCACATGTCCATCGTACGGTGGAGCGTCCCATGTCCATCGTACGGTGGAGCATCACATGTCCATCGTGCGGTGGAGCATCACATGTCCATCGTGCGGTGGAGCATAGCATGTCCATCGCACGGTGGAGCGTCAGATGTCCATCGTACGGTGGAGCATCACATGTCCATCGTACGGTGGAGCATCGCATGTCCATCGTACGGTGGAGCGTCAGATGTCCATCGTACGGTGGAGCATCACATGTCCATCGTACGGTGGAGCATTGCATGTCGATCGTACGGTGAAGCGTCACATGTCCATCGTATGTGGAGCATCGCATGTCCATGGTACGGTGGAGCATCCCATGTCCATCGAACGGTGGAGCGTCACATGTCCATCGTACAGTGGAGCATCACATGTCGATCGTACGGTGGAGCATCGCATGTCGATCGTACGGTGGAGCATCACATGTCCATCGTATGATGGAGCGTCCCATGTCCATCGTATTGTGGAGCGTCACATGTCCATCTTACGGTGGAGCTTCGCTAGTCCATCGTACGATGGAGCGTCGCATGTCCATCGTACGGTGGAGCATCAAGTGTCCATCGTACGATGGAGCGTCGCATGTCCATCTTACGGTGGAGCTTCGCTAGTCCATCGTACGGTGGAGCGTCGCATGTCCATCGTACGATGGAGCACCCATGTTCATCGTACGGTGGAGCCTCGCATGTCCATCATACGGTGGAGCGTCACATGTTCATCATACGGTGGAGCATCACATGTTCATCGTACAGTGGAGCATCGCATGTCCATCGTACAGTGGAGCGTCACATGTCCATCGTACATTGGAGCGTCCCATGTCCATCGTACGGTGGAGCATCACATGTCCATCGTACGGTGGAGCATCGCATGTCGATCGTACGGTGGAGCATCTCATGTCCATCGTATGGTGGAGCGTTAGATGTCCATCGTACAGTGGAGCATCACATGTCAATCGTACTGTGAAACATCGCATGTCGATCGTACGGTGGAGCGTCTCATGTCCATCGTACGGTGGAGCATCACATGTCCATCGTATGGTAGAGCATAGCATGTCCATCGTATGGTGGAGCATCACATGTCCATCGTACGATGGAGCATCCCATGTCCATCGTACGGTGGAGCGTCACATGTCCATCGTACGGTGGAGCGTCACATGTCCATCCTACGGTGGAGCGTCAGATGTCCATCGTACGGTGGAACATCACATGTCCATCGTGCGGTGGAGCATCGCATATCCATCGTACAGTGGAGTGTCACATGTCCATCATACGGTGGAGCATCCCATGTCCATCGTACGATGGAGCGTCGCATGTCCATCGTACGGTGGAGCATAACATGTCCATCTTACAGTGGAGCCTCGCATGTCCATCCTTCGGTGGAGCATCACATGTCCATCCTTCGGTGGAGCGTCACATGTCCATCGTACGGTGGAGCGTCGCATGTCCATCGTACGGTGGAGCGTCACATGTCCATCTTATGGTGGAGCCTCGCATGTCCATCATTCGGTGGAGCGTCCCATGTCCATTGTACAGTGGAGCCTTGCATGTCCATCATACGGTGGAGCGTCACATGTCCATTGTACAGTGGAGCGTCACATGTCCATCTTACGGTGGAGCCTCGTATGTCTATCGTACGGTGGAGCGTCACATGTCCATCGTACAGTGGAGCTTTGCATGTCCATCATACAGTGGAGCGTCACATGTCCATCATACGGTGGAGCGTCACATGTCCATATACGGTGGAGCGTCTCATGTCCATCGTACGGTGGAGCGTCACATGTCCATTATACGGTGGAGCGTCCCATGTCCATCGTACGGTGGAGCGTCACATGTCTATCGTACGCTGGAGCATAGCATGTCCATCGTACGGTGGAGCGTCAGATGTCCATCGTACGCTGGAGCATATCATGTCCATCTTACGGTGGAGCTTCGCTAGTCCATCCTACGGTAGAGCGTCGCATGTCCATCGTACGGTGGAGTGTCACATGTCCATTGTACAGTGGAGCCTTGCATGTCCATCATACGGTGGAGCGTCACATGTCCATTGTACAGTGGAGCATCACATGTCCATCGTACGGTGGAGCATCGCATGTCTATCGTACGGTGGAGCGTCACATGTCCATCTTACGGTGGAACCTCGCATGTCCATCGTACGGTGGAGCATCTCATGTCCATCGTATGGTGGAGCATCTCATGTCCATCGTATGGTGGAGCGTTAGATGTCCATCGTACAGTGGAGCATCACATGTCAATCGTACTGTGAAGCATCGCATGTCGATCGTACGGTGGAGCGTCTCATGTCCATCTTACGGTGGAGCGTCAAATGTCCATCGTACGGTGGAGCATAGCATGTCCATCGTATGGTGGAGCATCACCTGTCCATCGTACGATGGAGCATCCCATGTCCATCGCACGGTGGAGCGTCACATGTCCATCGTACGGTGGAGCGTCACATGTCCATCCTACGGTGGAGCGTCAGATGTCCATCGTACGGTGGAACATCACATGTCCATCGTACGGTGGAGCATCGCATATCCATCGTACAGTGGAGTGTCACATGTCCATCATACGGTATGTATGTATGTATGTTTATTTTTCTCACATAATATTTTCACAACATTCAACAAGTAACAGAGAGGAAAGTACCGAATGTGAGAAAGGTATCTTACAAAAACCAGAGGCTGTTGACCTATATACATGAGCACAAAAAAGACACATACAAAAAACATTGGTTAATGATATAGGTTGCTTGATACCTTTACAAATGGATCGGAATTAACGTCTACCATTATTTTCTTTGAGAGAACATATTTACACTTCATATGTACACATGTAGTGGTTAACACAGTGGAATATAGAAAGAATATATGTTGTTTTTTTTAATTACACCCGGAAAACTGTTTTGGTCGAGATTGCATATGTTACACTCTGAAAATCAGATATTACACTTATATATAGCCCATAACATTTCCTTGACCCTTTTTGAGAATTGTTTTCTGGTATTACTAGATATAATATCTTGTGACAAGTTTGACCAAATGCGTGGACCATGATACAGAATGCTATTTGAGGCCATTTTGGTTTTATACAGTTGCCGATGAGGTTCATGAATACGCCGAGTATTGTGTTGGTGTATTTGGTTGTTTGGGACAAATATTTGCATGAGTGGACAGGGTAGACAATGTTGATGATGATCAAACATCAACTTGGATACCTCAAGTTTATACAGATCACTAAACTTGAGGATATGGGTTTCCTTGAAGAGCGGCTCAGTATGCGAGTTATATTTAGCTCGACTAATGATACGTATTGCTTTTTTCTGTAAAGATTCAATTTTCCCACGATATCCCTTCGCAGTCATTCCCCAGCAAGCTATCCCATAAGTAATATATGACTGGAACAATGAATAATACAATGTTTTCAAGTGCTCTTTTGGTAGTATATTTTGAACACTTTTAAGTATATATAGAGAGCTTGACAATTTACTAGATATGTATGATACATGATCGGACCATGATAGTTTATCATCAATATATAGCCCCAAGAATTTAACCGAACCCTTCATGTCAATTTTTTTACCACCTATTGCAACTTCATGCCCTGTTGGTGCGAAATTGTTTCGTATAGAATGTGACATATACATGCAGTTTGTTTTGGCTACATTCAGAGACAATTTATTTGCATAAAACCAATCCGTCACCTTTTCGAGGTCCCTGTTTATGGCAGAAAATAAGGTACTATTGTTTTGTGATGAAGCGAATATTGTGGTGTCATCTGCAAATAGAATAACATTCGAACTAGATATAACAGATGGCATGTCATTAGTATAAATGATGAAAAGTAACGGTCCCAGAACCGAACCCTGTGGAACGCCACAAGTAATATTCCTTGGATTTGAGTTTTTGTCAAGAAATGTAACAAATTGTTTGCGATTGTCCAGATAACTTTGAAACCATTGCAGAGCATGTCCACGTACACCATAAAACTCGAGCTTAGACAATAAAATTGCATGATCAATTGTGTCGAAGGCTTTGGAAAGGTCGAGGAAGACGCTAAGCGTGTTCTCCCCCGCCTCCAAAGCCCTCAGACACGAAGAAATATATTGAATAACACCATGGTTTGTAGAGTGGCCCTTGCGAAAACCATATTGACTTTCGTATAATAAGTTATTAAATGATAAATAGGCATACAGACGCTTGTGAACAATTTTTTCCAATACTTTCGAGATTGAGGGCAATAGTGATATTGGCCGATAATTTGTTAGGAATGTTTTTTCCTTAGATTTATAAACAGGTATGACTTTGGCAGTTTTCAGTATGTCAGGGACGACACCCTTGTCTATAGAGTCATTGATGGCAATAGATAACGGAAAGGCTATATGAGAGCTAATCTTTCTCAGAAAGAAAGATGAGATGCCATCAATACCTGAACTAGTTTTGGGCTTTAATTTCATTATAATGTTGTAGACTTCCACAGGGTCCGTGGGGATCATAAAAAAAGACGGTGGAGCATCCCATGTCCATCGTACGATGGAGCGTCGCATGTCCATCGTACGGTGGAGCGTAACATGTCCATCTTACAGTGGAGCCTCGCATGTCCATCCTTCGGTGGAGCGTCACATGTCCATCGTACGGTGGAGCGTCACATGTCCATCGTACGGTGGAGCGTCACATGTCCATCTTATGGTGGAGCCTCGCATGTCCATCATTCGGTGGAGCGTCCCATGTGGAGCGTCACATGTCCATCTTACGGTGGAGCTTCGCTAGTCCATCCTACGGTAGAGCGTCGCATGTCCATCGTACGGTGGAGTGTCACATGTCCATTGTACAGTGGAGCCTTGCATGTCCATCATACGGTGGAGCGTCACATGTCCATTGTACAGTGGAGCACCACATGTCCATCGTACGGTGGAGCATCGCATGTCTATCGTACGGTGGAGCGTCACATGTCCATCTTACGGTGGAACCTCGCATGTCCATCATTCGGTGGAGCATCACATGTCCATCGTACGGTGGAGCATCTCATGTCCATCGTATGGTGGAGCGTTAGATGTCCATCGTACAGTGGAGCATCACATGTCAATCGTACTGTGAAGCATCGCATGTCGATCGTACGGTGGAGCGTCTCATGTCCATCGTACGGTGGAGCGTCAAATGTCCATCGTACGGTGGAGCATAGCATGTCCATCGTATGGTGGAGCATCACCTGTCCATCGTACGATGGAGCATCCCATGTACATCGTACGGTGGAGCGTCACATGTCCATCGTACGGTGGAGCGTCACATGTCCATCCTACGGTGGAGCGTCAGATGTCCATCGTACGGTGGAATATCACATGTCCATCGTACGGTGGAGCATCGCATATCCATCGTACAGTGGAGTGTCACATGTCCATCATACGGTGGAGCATCCCATGTCCATCGTACGATGGAGCGTCGCATGTCCATCGTACGGTGGAGCGTAACATGTCCATCTTACAGTGGAGCCTCGCATGTCCATCCTTCGGTGGAGTGTCACATGTCCATCGTACGGTGTAGCGTCGCATGTCCATCGTACGGTGGAGCGTCACATGTCCATCTTATGGTGGAGCCTCGCATGTCCATCATTCGGTGGAGCGTCCCATGTCCATCGTACGGTGGAGCCTCACATGTCCACCGTGCGGTGGAGCATAGCATGTCCATCGTACGGTGGAGCATCAGATGTCCATCGTACGGTGGAGCATCACATGTCCATCGTACGGTGGAGCATCACATGTCCATCGTACGGTGGAGCATCGCATGTCGATCGTACGGTGGAGCATAGCATGTCCATCGTACGGTGGAGCATCAGATGTCCATCGTACGGTGGAGCATCACATGTCCATCGTTCGGTGGAGCATCGCATGTCGATCGTACGGTGGAGCGTCCCATGTCCATCGTACGGTGGAGCCTCGCATGTCCATCATACAGTGGAGCGTCACATGTCCGTCGTACAGTGGAGCATCGCATGTCCATCGTACAGTGGAGCGTCGCATGTCCATCGTACATTGGAGCGTCCCATGTCCATCGTACGGTGGAGCGTCACATGTCCATCGTACAGTGGAGCATCACATGTCCATCGTACGGTGGAGCGTCAGATGTCCATCGTACTGTGGAGCGTCACATGTCCATCTTACGGTGGAGCTTCGCTAGTCCATCCTACGGTAGAGCGTCGCATGTCCATCGTACGGTGGAGTGTCACATGTCCATTGTACAGTGGAGCCTTGCATGTCCATCATACGGTGGAGCGTCACATGTCCATTGTACAGTGGAGCGTCACATGTCCATCTTACGATGGAGCCTCGTATGTCCATCGTACGGTGGAGCGTCACATGTCCATCGTACAGTGGAGCTTTGCATTTCCATCATACAGTGGAGCGTCACATGTCCATCGTACGGTGGAGCGTCACATGTCCATCATACAGTGGAGCGTCACATGTCCATCGTACGGTGGAGCGTCACATGTCCATCATACGGTGGAGCATCCCATGTCCATCATACGATTGAGCGTCGCATGTCCATCATATGGTGGAGCGTCACATGTCCATCTTACGGTGGAGCCTCGCATGTCCATCATTCAGTATAGCATCACATGTCCATCGTACGATGGAGCGTCACATGTCCATGGTACGGTGGAGCGTCCCATGTCCATCGTACGGTGGAACCTCGCATGTCCATCATACAGTGGAGCGTCACATGTCCATCTTACGGTGGAGCTTCGCTAGTCCATCCTACGGTAGAGCGTTGCATGTCCATCGTACGGTGGAGTGTCACATGTCCATTGTACAGTGGAGCCTTGCATGTCCATCATACGGTGGAGCGTCACATGTCCATTGTACAGTGGAGCATCACATGCCGATCGTACAGTGGAGTGTCAGATGTCCATCGTAAGGTGGAGCGTCACATGTCCGTCGTACAGTGGAGCATCGCATGTCCATCGTACAGTGGAGCGTCGCATGTCCATCGTACATTGGAGCGTCCCATGTCCATCGTACGGTGGAGCGTCACATGTCCATCGTACAGTGGAGCATCACATGTCCATCGTACGGTGGAGCGTCACATGTCCATCTTACGGTGGAGCTTCGCTAGTCCATCCTACGGTAGAGCGTCGCATGTCCGTCGTACGGTGGAGTGTCACATGTCCATTGTACAGTGGAGCCTTGCATGTCCATCATACGGTGGAGCGTCACATGTCCATTGTACAGTGGAGCGTCACATGTCCATCGTACGGTGGAGCTTTGCTAGTCCATCCTCGCATGTCCATCGTACGGTGGAGTGTCACATGTCCATTGTACAGTGGAGCCTTGCATGTCCATCATACGGTGGAGCGTCACATGTCCATTGTACAGTGGAGCGTCACATGTCCATCGTACGGTGGAGCATCGCATGTCTATCGTACGGTGGAGCGTCACACGTCCATCTTACGGTGGAACCTCGTATGTCCATCATTCGGTGGAGCGTCACATGTCCATCGTACGGTGGAGCATCTCATGTCCATCGTATGGTGGAGCGTTAGATGTCCATCGTACAGTGGAGCATCACATGTCAATCGTACTGTGAAACATCGCATGTCCATCGTACGATGGAGCTTCCCATGTCCATCGTACGGTGGAGCGTCACATGTCCATCGTACGGTGGAGCGTCACATGTCCATCCTACGGTGGAGCGTCGCATATCCATCCTACGGTAGAGCGTCGCATGTCCATCGTACGGTGGAGTGTCACATGTCCATTGTACAGTGGAGCCTTGCATGTCCATCATACGGTGGAGCGTCACATGTCCATCGTACAGTGGAGCATCCCATGTCCATCGTACGATGGAGCGTCACATGTCCATCGTACGATGGAGCGTCACATGTCCATTATACGGTGGAGCGTCCCATGTCCATCGTACGATGGAGCATAGCATGTCCATCGTACGGTGGAGCGTCAGATGTCCATCGTACGGTGGAGCATCGCATGTCCATCGTACGGTGGAGCATCGCATGTCGATCGTACGGTGGAGCATAGCATGTCCATCATACAGTGGAGCGTCACATGTCCGTCGTACAGTGGAGCATCGCATGTCCATCGTACAGTGGAGCGTCGCATGTCCATCGTACATTGGAGCGTCCCATGTCCATCGTACGGTGGAGCGTCACATTTCCATCGTACAGTGGAGCATCACATGTCCATCGTACGGTGGAGCGTCAGATGTCCATCTTACGGTGGAGCTTCGCTAGTCCATCCTACGGTAGAGCGTCGCATGTCCATCGTACGGTGGAGTGTCACATGTCCATTGTACAGTGGAGCCTTGCATGTCCATCATACGGTGGAGCGTCACATGTCCATTGTACAGTGGAGCGTCACATGTCCATCGTACGGTGGAGCTTCGCTAGTCCATCCTACGGTAGAGCGTCGCATGTCCATCGTACGGTGGAGTGTCACATGTCCATTGTACAGTGGAGCCTTGCATGTCCATCATACGGTGTAGCGTCACATGTCCATTGTACAGTGGAGCGTCACATGTCCATCGTACGGTGGAGCATCGCATGTCTATCGTACGGTGGAGCGTCACATGTCCATCTTACGGTGGAACCTCGCATGTCCATCATTCGGTGGAGCGTCACATGTCCATCGTATGGTGGAGCATCTCATGTCCATCGTATGGTGGAGCGTTAGATGTCCATCCTACAGTGGAGCATCACATGTCAATCATACTGTGAAGCATCGCATGTCGATCGTACGGTGGAGCGTCTCATGTCCATCGTACGGTGGAGCGTCACATGTCCATCGTATGGTGGAGCATAGCATGTCCATCGTATGGTGGAGCATCACATGTCCATCGTACGATGGAGCATCCCATGTCCATCGTACGGTGGAGCGTCACATGTCCATCGTACGGTGGAGCATCACATGTCCATCCTACGGTGGAGCGTCAGATGTCCACCGTACGGTGGAACATCACATGTCCATCGTACGGTGGAGCATCGCATATCCATCGTACAGTGGAGTGTCACATGTCCATCATACGGTGGAGCATCCCATGTCCATCGTACGATGGAGCGTCGCATGTCCATCGTACGGTGGAGCATAACATGTCCATCTTACAGTTGAGCCTCGCATGTCCATCCTTCGGTGGAGCGTCACATGTCCATCGTACGGTGGAGCGTCGCATGTCCATCGTACGGTGGAGCGTCACATGTCCATCTTATGGTGGAGCCTCGCATGTCCATCATTCGGTGGAGCGTCCCATGTCCATCGTACGGTGGAGCGTCACATGTCCATCGTGCGGTGGAGCATAGCATGTCCATCGTACGGTGGAGCATCAGATGTCCATCGTACGGTGGAGCATCACATGTCCATCGTACGGTGGAGCATCGCATGCCGATCGTACGGTGGAGCGTCAGATGTCCATCGGAAGGTGGAGCGTCAGATGTCCATCGTACGGTGGAGCGTCGCATGTCCATCGTACGGTGGAGCATCGCATGTCGATCGTACGGTGAAGCATCACATGTCCATCGTACGATGGAGCATCCCATGTCCATCGTACGGTGGAGCCTCGCATGTCCATCATACAGTGGAGCGTCACATGTCCGTCGTAGAGTGGAGCATCGCATGTCCATCGTACAGTGGAGCGTCGCATGTCCATCGTACATTGGAGCGTCCCATGTCCATCGTACGGTGGAGCGTCACATGTCCATCGTACAGTGGAGCATCACATGTCCATCGTACGGTGGAGGGTCAGATGTCCATCTTACGGTGGAGCTTCGCTAGTCCATCCTACGGTAGAGCGTCGCATGTCCATCGTACGGTGGAGTGTCACATGTCCATTGTACAGTGGAGCCTTGCATGTCCATCATACGGTGGAGCGTCACATGTCCATTGTACAGTGGAGCGTCACATGTCCATCGTACGGTGGAGCTTCGTTAGTCCATCCTACGGTAGAGCGTCGCATGTCCATCGTACGGTGGAGTGTCACATGTCCATTGTACAGTGGAGCCTTGCATGTCCATCATGCGGTGGAGCGTCACATGTCCATTGTACAGTGGAGCGTCACATGTCCATCGTACGGTGGAGCATCGCATGTCTATCGTACGGTGGAGCGTCACATGTCCATCTTACGGTGGAACCTCGAATGTCCATCATTCGGTGGAGCGTCACATGTCCATCGTACGGTGGAGCATCTAATGTCCATCGTATGGTGGAGCGTTAGATGTCCATCGTACAATGGAGCATCACATGTCAATCGTACTGTGAAGCATCGCATGTCGATCGTACGGTGGAGCGTCTCATGTCCATCGTACGGTGGAGCGTCACATGTCCATCGTATGGTGGAGCATAGCATGTCCATCGTATGGTGGAGCATCACATGTCCATCGTACGATGGAGCATCCCATGTCCATCGTACGGTGGAGCGTCACATCGACGGGTAAAAACCAGAAGGTCGTAAGCGCCATTTTTGGTGAAAATGAGTTAATCAGTCAAATCAAGCCAGGAGCTTCTTTGTCATCATCCAATCGATGACTGATCATGCTCTCAATAAACCAAAACCGGAAATTCGTTTTTTTCTAAAAAGTCGTAAGCGCCAAATTGCACAAAACGTGTTCGCCAAAAGGTCGTAAGCACCAGCGATTTTTGCCAGAAGGTCGCAAGCGCCCGTATGTGATTCACAATGGTGACGCCAGAACCTCGTAAGTGCACTTGCGTCAAAGCCAGAACATCGTAACCGCCAACACGTTTTGATATATACGAGGACTTTTACCCGACATGTGGAAGGGTTATAGGTTACCTAAAACATATAAAACATATGTGAACAAATAGGAAAAGATATATTCTGAATATTGTCATGACCTTGAGTTGACCATTGACCCAATTTTCAAGGCCAGAGGACAAAATGGCTAAATCGTATCTAGCTAGATGTCTTCGGATAAATTATTTGGTCGGGCTTTGTTTCTATTGCAAAGTGTTGTATTTTACGTTTGTTATTGGTATCATCAAAATCTGACTGTATCGGTGGTAATAGATTGATACTTACATTTATACCACTGAGCCGGTGTCACTGCTGGTGGACGTTAAATCTGTCCCCGAGTATACCATCAACTAAGTAGCCTTATGGCTTGTGATTAGGTACTTATAATAATAATCGGTTCTTATACATGTGTTATATAGCGCCTTATCAATCTACACACATTCTCAAAGCGCTTCATAGTTTGGAATTTAGTCCTCTGAGAGTGGTCACTGCCAGGGTACATGTCGTTCTCAGAGGGGTCTTTTACATCCCTTCACAACATATTTTAGAGATGGGACCGCCATTTTACGAAATATCCGAGTCACGGGCACACTGCCAGTTGTGAGGACAGGCAGAAAATCCCCGTACAATTACCGCACATGCGGCCCGACGTAGGATCGAACCTACGCCGGCGATAGCTGTTGGTTCAAATTGAGCGACTGAGCGCTCGCACGTATACACTCGGCCATCTTTACCCTTCAGATAAATCATTTGGTTTGCTATTGGCATCATCAAAATCTGACTGTATCGGTGGTAATAGATTGATACATTATTACCGATTTTACAGCTTAGAAATCAATTGTGAACATAAAGGAAATATACTGAATATTTGACTTTTGACCTCATTTTCGAGGTTACAGGACAAAATGGTTATTATCTCGCTTCTATTGACTTCACAGCTTAGGAGTCAATTTTGGACATATAGAATTCGACATTTGATCTCATTTTCAAGCACACGGGACAAAATGGCCAATATCTACAGTAGAAACAACTACATTTACCACACTGTCTGTCCCTGATGACGCCAGTGTGTCATTTGATAAAGTATTTGGTCGGGCTTTGTTTCTATTGCAAAATGTTGTATTTTACGTTTGTTATTGGAATCATCAAAATTTGGCTGTTTTGGTGGTAATAGATTGATACTTACATTGCTTCTGATCGACTTTATAGCGTGGGAACCAATTGTGGACATACAGAAAATTATATACGCCGAATATTTTGATGACCTTGAACTTGACATTCGACCCTATATTTGAGGATAGAGCACAAAATGGCTATTATTCCGCTTATTATCGACTGTGTACCGCTTAGGTATCAATTGTGCACATATAGGAAATGATATATATGCTGGATATTGTCATGAACTTGAATTTGACCTTTGAACTCATTTTCAAGGTCACAGCACAAGATGCCCAATATTTTGCTTATTACCGACGTTTCAGCATAGGAATCAAGTGTGCATATATAAGGAATCATGTATGCTGAATATTTCGAGGACCTTGAATTTGACCAGAGACCTTATTTTCAAACTCACGGGGAAAATGACTATTTAATGTATGAAACATATGTTGTCCGGTAACCTGTCTTAGCCGTGGGGTATTTTTTTTTCCTTCTCGTGGACTTGATGCGCCATTCATCTTGGTTCGTATATGTTGATAGGCAAGGGTCTGAGACCCGCTCAAGGGCCTTGAGCAGTAGATCTATAGCCATATCCATTGTTATGTCCTGTGGTAGATTCTTGGCTACTGCTTCGTGAAGAATTCCAAAACCTCACATGTAGGTTTACAAGTAGGCCCGGCCTACAGGTAGGATCGTATAGGTCTAATGCGTTCCATATATGGAACGTTGGACTGGCCATGTGCCGTGTCGATGTACAATCGGCAATCTTATCAATATGCATATCATGATATCAATACTGTATAATTCAACATAGAATATAATATGATTGTTTTAAAAAATCCGCTGCTGCAGGCCTATGTTTAAAGCGATCGTTCGGCGACTGTAGTATACGATCGATCGGTTCAGCTTACAAAGTTACAATAACTATTATGCTGAGGAAGTCTGTAAGATTATAATTATTCAGTTATTCACAATTATAATTATTTACAACACCAATAAATATAATCGGCCATGAGTCAAGCTCGACGCATATGCCTACCTTCTATGAATTAATTTACGCATAGTTTTACATTTAGGCCCTAACATATCTCCTGAACAATATAACAATAACGATGGTTTGCCAGGCGGTGTGGCGGTTTGAAGGCCCGACTTGGTCCATTGGACGTCTGACAGTCATTGTCTGCCCGAGCCTTGGCGAGGGCAGACAATGTCTGGAAGGCGTCCAATGACCCAAGGAGGGCCTTCAAACCGCCACACCGCCTGGAAAACCATCGTTATTACTATTATTATCATTTTCATAGTCTGACTAGAACTTGAAACACTTGATAAGGACAGCAAACCTGTGTAGCATTTGACGGACGACTCAATCTTGCATTTTGTGTTTTACTGTTCCGATTGCTCTGATTCTCACTCTGGTCACAGCACACTCCCTCCGACGCACTATTATAACGTATCCATCATAAGGTACCAGTTGTAAATAGAAAAACAGTCGTTTGAACTAATCTCACAAGACGCGGGCCTCGAATGAAAGACGCTGGCGTCGAATGAAGAGCAGTTTCATTCGAGGCCCGCGTCTTGTGTTGGGTAGCCGAAAACGTTATTTGATGTCATGGGTTGCGTGAATAACATGCGTGTATTGTTTCGTTAATGTCCGGTATTAGAAAATAAAAATCTCCCGAGCAATTTGCAGCATAAGAAATTGAATGGTTTGAATTTCAGCAGTTGGTGATTGCATGCCAAAGGATGGCCCAAGTATCATATCCTGCGCCTTCCTCTATAATCAATAAGGATTAAAAAGGTGCGAGACGGATTAAATGGTATGTTTTCAGTGAACGAGTAGTATTAAGGAGCAGTGTACGGTACTTGGGCCCAAAGGATTACTATTTGAGATGAGTATTTGAGATTATAACACTTGGCGGTGGCCCCTTTCGCATGCCATAGGCCTAGGCCCACTCATAATACAACTGAAACTTCAACTAAAGTCATATTTTTATGTGGG
>OX424558.1:42943164-42996133 GCA_949152475.1 Terebella lapidaria
CATTGTATTAGCATATGCTACGGATTTATTAGTTCGATAAAAGTATGTGCGTGCAGCTTACTGTCTGACCCGTCATTATTGAAGCCAACTATATTGTCGGACGCCTCACCTGACCAAATTAATAAGAGCAGTGAAAAGTATTTTCTTGGGTATGATATCAGAAAGTACTTTCACCGGTCATCGGTTTGACCAGAACAGGCGCTACTCCAACCATCAGATAATAAGACAGGTCATAGATTTCAACTGGCAAAGGTGTTCGTGGGATTCGTTATATATCATTTATATTCGCACATTTATTCGATATAGAACCGATAGCATATATATCCGATGTTGAACGGATAGTAATTCATCCAAATTACGCCCAGCGGACCATCCATAGAAATGTTAGCTCACCGAAAGATATTACGGTGTGAACGATTTTTTTTTCTATCTTGAGATGATGGAAACAAAGCCTTAACTTTTATAATTATCGTTGTCTGTAGGTCTAGTTTTGCTAAATCACATTAGTGTATTTCGTTTTTTGAAATTATGCGCACTGATCTCTCGAATATGAGTTTATTGTGATTAAACGGACATATAACATCAATACTTGCAATATTGTGGTAAGAAAATTCTTTGTCTTTCTAATGAAAATAAAGCTTGTTTGATGTCTCATTGGTGTTACTCAGTAAAACCAAAGACCATCCAGTGGGTCTTTGATATTAAAACCTACATGAATATTTTTTCAAGTAGTGGACTAGCAATAGACACAGGTACTACTAAGTACTACGTACACTAATTTTGATATGTATGTACATGTCTATGGTAGTTGGTACATGTATTTAGTAAACAACTCTGATGAGAATATCATCTCCAAACCACAAAACATTGAATTTAAGTCTAGCCCAGTCGGACGATGGTAGAGGGCATCCTAAAATGACTGGCAGAGGAGGTCGTAAAAATGAATGGCTATGGATGATGCTATACTGCTATAATATTGTGATGATTAACAGCGAACAATATTTTACCAGTACATGTCATTACATTTATTAGTTTTACATCAATCAATTGTCCTAATATACGTACGCATTACATCTAAACTGAGTGTTAATGATACGCCCGAGCTTCTGTAATGGTTACAGAACGGCAGCTTTTACTGCATTTTTCAACTTTGGTAAGTCCCAAAAAAAGTATTATGGTTCTGGTTAGGCGCCCACGTCAGATTTAACCCCGCGCATCACTCTTTTTTTTTTACCCCCCCCCCCCCCCCCCCCCCCCCCCCCCCCCAAAAAAAAATCGCGCCCATCACTTTTGTGAGAGCTGAATTTCTTTTTTTTTTAGTAAATTGACACCAATCCAATCCAATCCAATATTGTAGCTACCTCCTCTAAGTAGGAGAACCGTCTGTGACGTAGCTTTCCGGTGCTAAAATTGACAATTTTAAAAGCTGGTATTGACTTAAAAATTGTCACGTGTGAGATCTGGGAAAAAATATTTAAAAGGTGATTAGATATTAGGGCTACACGAATTGTAAAATTGGGATATTATTGGAGTTGTGTGTACTTTGTGGCCAAGGTAAAACTATGAGTGTGGCAGATGTGTGGGTAAGCGTGTAGGTCACAGCCGTGAGTGTTGACTCAACCGAGCTGCCCTGTGGTGGTGTAGCTTGTACAGAAGTTGGCGAGACAGTTCCTCTAGATGTTGGTTGGGATTATCCTGTCCAAGCCTTCTAAGCACAACGCTCTGATCAATGATGATCTGGAGGATGGTTTCCCTGTTGACTTCCATACAGGCTCTCTGCAATCCGTTGAAGGAGATGATCTCTGGCTGGGGAGAGTTTCACGCAATCCAGTATGAAGTGCCGGAGGTCTCCATCGGTCTCTCTGCATAGCTGGCAGGTTGCTGGTCGACCAGGGAGGAACTTGGAATGGTCACTTTCCAGGTAGTATCGGCCAACTAAGATCTTCACCTTGTTACAGGCTCGGATGATGTCCATCTTGCGGTTACTGGTGCACTCCCAGACAAGATGTGGACGCCCTGGGGTGAAGTTTTGGACATTGAGGAAGCTAAGGGTTGACATGAGTTCAGCTTCCTTCCTGATCTTTTCGGTGTAGTAACTCTTGACCCTGTTTCACGTCCAGCATTTGTCCAAATAACATCCGACATTCAGCGAGCGCCAATGGTATTTTTTTTTCTACCGAAAAAATACTGGACTATTTTATCGTGACAAAAGCATGACCTGTATGCATGAAAACAGTTAATTTCAAATTATTCATGACAATAAATCTACACGCTTGGTATTCCTTGCATGCTGTGCAACAAACACCGCCGCCCCGAGATCAAAACATCCCAACGACCTTCACCTTGGCATTTGATTCGTCGCAAAACAAAATCGTAGACGATTGAAGAAATTTAGTTCCCTTTTTGCATACATGTTCATCCTCTTTGTCGCTTCATTTAATGCCCCTAGTCTTGCCTGAACATCATGGACTTGTTATCAACAGATATGAATTCCATAGTGAACAGCATGTCCAGTTGGTGGGGTGCTGGGAATCCCCAGACTGCCCAATCTCAATCTGACAGTTCCACAACAAAAGACGACCCAGAAAAACCAACTAACACCACAGAGGAAAGCCAACCGACCCCAACTGCTGCTGAAAGCGCCGCGACCACAGAAACACAGGAAACAACAGACGATACCTCCACTGCTAAAGAAGAACAACACACAGAAGGCCTGACAGCCGGAAAGACGTTGGACTCTTTGAAGTTGGAGGTTGAATTGGAGGAAATGTCGCAAAAAGCCGTGTCCGCTGCTAAGGAATGGGGCTGTACGTAGACTGACGATGATTTATCCCACTTGTTATAAGCACTACATTGTACAGTTCTTGTGTGTTTTTGACGTTCAAACCAACTCATAATTTCATGTATTCTAGTTCATTTGCCCCAATGTGCCAAATATAGTTTGGGAAAACAACTGATAAATTCAATCCAAGTGCAAAGTTTGATGCAATTTAAAAGTATGAGATTGTATTCCGATGAAAATGAACTACGTAAATCGATCAATGTTATCTCCATTGCAGCATATCTCCTGACAGTTGGCAAGTCAGCGACCCTGCAGGTTACAGACCAAGTCACAAAGACGGCCAAGCAGCTGAAGGACACCATCGATGACAAGGTCTCGTGACTTCTAGCTGATTGACTCAAACTTTGCATGTAAATTTTTTACATGTTGCTTGAGAGAATACGCAAAATTTCATGAAAAAATCTCCCAGCTGGATTTAATCATATTTCGTACAAGAAAATATTGTTCTAGGCCAGCGTACAGGGCACTGATCGGTATATTATATTCGTAAGCGGAATGCGAGAGAAAAAATTCGCTCACATTCAATCACAAATATTGGTGGCACTTTATGAGTTGCACCTTGCATAGAACCTTATCCTTATTCAGACAATCGTGGGGGACTTCAACAAGCTGCAGACTAAGTTCGTCACTGACCAGAATGAGCGGAAGAAGAAGTCAGAGGCAGCCGTTCCACCGTGGGTTGGTTACAATGAAGAACAAGCCATGAAGTCTCAGATCCTCGCCCTGTCCTCGGTACGCACTCTATCAGTCACCCTATGTAAGCTGAAAACCAACAGCTGCAGGTTACCTGGTTAGCTCAGTTTGTGTGTGGTTTGGCTTCTCACAGTCAGTTCAGGCTCGGGTTCGATTCCTGCCCTTGGCAGTTTGTGAAGGGGTTGCCAAATCGGCCGATTGGGTTTTCGTCATCAATCATTATGGATCATCAATCATTATGGACTGAAGTTCATTGCTCATCAATCATTATGGACTGAAGTTCATTAAATCACATATATTCTATGTTTGCAAAAGGTCAGGGCAATTCATTTGCATTGCAAATGCGCCAAGGAGATCATGAAAAGTTGCGTGTCCTGAGTCAGACTTGATTGAGCAAATTTGATGACTTTGTATCAATGTAGGACAAGAGAAACTTCCTAAGAAACCCCCCAGCTGGTGTGCAGTTCAACTTCGACTTCGAGGCATCATTCCCTGTTGCCATGGCGATGTTACAAGAGGATCCTAACCTGAAAAAGATGAGATTTGACCTGGTCCCGAAACAGTGAGTAATCCATAAAATTGAGCAGGGAAAAACATCCTGTTGAAAACATTCTGTTGATTGTTTACTTATAAATGAAAATAAGCAAATATATGATACTAGTAAGCAATTTTAAACTGACATATTATAAACATTTCTGTTTTTCAGGGTGAAGGAAGATATGTTTTGGAGGAACTACTTTTACCGAGTGTCGTTGATCAAACAGTCCGCACAACTCACGTCTTTGGCCCAGCACACAGGTCAGTCGTTATACTCTACTAGGAAATAGCTGGTTTTCGCAGATACCGATGTGAACAGAAACTCCCATATTTTTTCAACAGAATTGTATTGACAATTTCACAACCCATTTACTAATGCCCTGTTGTTGACAGGTAACACATCAGAAAGTCCGGCCCGACCGGGATCAGCTGACAGCCAGACAGGTAACCTTGGCGACTAACTGCCGCACACATTGATCACTGAATTGATAGGTCTCGAAAAATAAGAATATGCTCCAGAAAAAGTTAGTGTGCTATTCATTAAGTTAAGTACTTCTTGTCGACAGAACACACAAAAACGACAAAGTCAACTTCGAAGGAGGACGAGAAAGACGCTGAAGAGTTCACCCCTGGCAGTCCCCCCGAGCACGAGTTTGTTAGCGATACATTCCAAGAAAACCAAATCAGCGAAGACGACTTGAAAAAAGAAATGCAGCAGCTCGGTATGAGCGACAAGGAAGGTGAGTGGATCTGATTGGCTGGTTTGAATAGTGCTGTCTGCTGATTGGCTCATTTTAATAATGGTGTGTTCTGATTGGCTGATTAGAGTGACTGTTGATTGAGGTGGTTTGAATGATGATGTGCTGATTGGCTGATCTCTGAGTGTGTTAGTGTATGCTTGATTAAACGGTGGTTCGAGGGATTTTATGCATATTTTCAAACCTTATTCATGTGACTTCTCATGGAAAGTTCGCCTTGCAAAGCAGCTGTCTGCTCCCCACTAAATGATTAATGATAATTTCCTAATATGGTGACAGAGTTTGACAGAAGGAATCATTTAGACATACCACAAGGTTTTTCTGTAGGTTGGGTGGTAGTGTTATGTGAATAAAATTTCAGGAGTTTAACCCTATAAATATGATTATTATATACCTATGTGAAATTTCCCTCTATTTTCAATGTAAAGCGATCGTTTTGAAGTTACCACTATCGGATCACCTGTGTGCTGCACTTACTGTGTTCGTAGCAACGGCGGCTCAAAATGCTAGTAAAACGAAAACGCCAATGACGTAAATGTGGCCAGCCCGAAGTCCAAATCTTGTTTACAAACAGGCTTGCTGGCACTGAAAAGGTCCCAAATATCCTCTGAATTCTGAAAACCCAACATTCGTTGCTTGTTCCGCAAACTCACTCACAAGCTCGTGAGTTATGTAGCGCGACAAGAACTCGTGCCTCAAACCCGTTATCACATCAATAACCTTATAGAATCAGTTTTCAGGATCCCCCCCAGGTTATGGGTATTAATGAATGTATATAATAATGTATAGTCCAATGTTTCACAAAAATTTAACTCAAATAATAGCGGGAGATTGTATTTCATAATAAGATCTAATTGATCAGAAACATGATTCTATTTTAAAATGAGAAATTTTTGCTATTTTAAAATGAGAAATTTTTGCAAAGAAGGAGTATCAAGGTGATTCAGAGCGCCATATGATGCTTAAATGGGGATATAAAGCATCAAAATTGGAGTGCCATATGGCACTTATGAATTGTGAATGGGGTGTCGCCAAAAACATGGCAGAATAAATGTGCCAGAAGGTAGTGACATCTGGTGAGTGTCTCGGAAAACACGAATCTTGAGAAAGTGTGATTTAGCACTGCCACCTAGGGAATGAAAATATAACCCACTCTGCAATCTTTGCTAGGATGTAGTTCTTCATTCCGAAACCTTTTCAGCAACAAAAATTTGAATGCTTGGGGTAATACAATATTTTCAGGCAAAAAAAAATGTATATTTCCAGAATTTCTAGTCATTGTGATAATGTGTAGTATTAAACTTGAAAAGTGATTCTAAACTTGCAGTATCCTGTTCTGACTGATTCAAGTGACAATTTTGATTCTTTCGTAGATCACTTTCTTCGAAATATATCATTTTTTGCCGGTGGTTTGTGCAAGTATTTCCTTATTTTTTGTCCTGTTAAATTGACTCGCATACAGTTCAAAGCTATCCAGCTTTGGAATAACCAACATATTGTCATGGTCAATTTGTCATATATCTACATTATATCAGATTTTTCTGGAAACGAGTTCAATGAAAGTCAAAGAATAACATGAATATTGAATGCAGTTGCAGATCAGGAAAACATCTGGTTCAGTTCTTTGTTGTGGTATTTTTTGTGGGCCGATGCATATCTCTTCTGTCGACATTGATTTTTTTGCCCCGTTTCGGCGAAATCTAACATCAGCGTTGAACTAATGTATGGTTTGCATACCGCAGCTTTGTGGGATTATCTGCGGCATCAGAACACATCACTACCCCCCCCCCCCTCCCCTCCACCCTTCTATCACCCTACCCCACCTCGCCGTTTTGCTGAAACACTGAAGTTTTCCACACTGAAAATAGATATGATGTCATTTGCACTTGAAAAAAATGTGAGCACACCAAAGGCTCAGTATATGCTGCGCAGTAAAATTGGAAAAGGGTTAAGTTTATGTGCATGAGCATATGTCCGCTGATGGCTGATATACATGATATATGTTGTAATAAATAGATTCAGAAGACAAATGACCCAATATATTTTGTTGTAAATCGTTTGGCGCTCAATTGTGTTCTAGTTTATGGCATTCCATTGCTGCGGCGATCATTCAAATGAAGTTTGATTGGTGAATAAATGACGCCACTGAGTGGGAGAAAAAATGCCTTCCAACACATGTACATGAATTTGAATGTTTATGTTTTGTTTTTTCGCCCATCTTGATTCGAATCGATCAGTGATCGAGCGTTGTGGAGGTTTTGAACGGTTAGCAGCTGTGTGGCACGGTGACTCAGAAGCGCATGACTTTGAAATGTGTGACGTGTTTTGTCTTTCGGAAACACCTGTTGACTAACCGCTGAGTAATACTAGTACACTGCAGGACGCACTGGCACACAGTGGGATATGTTTTCTGTATTATGGTAATTATGTCGAATTCAACTACGCATTATTTCCGTGCGTTTGGATTCAGAACCATCGAGGCACCCATCGTTTGTCAAATATCAGACCTGTTTGTTTGACATATGGACTTGACAATTTTTTCTGATTGCCCACCAATGATCTAACTTCTAGGGTATCAAAACTAGGAAGATGCTTCAACAAATTTTCAATCTCGGGAGGCGACCCAGTTTTCTCTATCCAGTCCAGCCTCATACTGCGATTACCGTGAGAAACACGCCAAAAAAAAAAATCCTTTGGAAATAATGACCATGTTAACATAAAAATGGTACTAGTATTGTGCGTCACCATCGCAGTTTTACTGCTGCTTTGTATAAACTCCGATGACCATTGTTGCTATGGCTACAGTGCAAGAGTCACCAAACTTATATTTTGCAACATTGAGTTTCATCTAGGTACTTTCAGATTGCAACCTTTGAGATTTTCGTGTCAGATTCAGCATGTGTTCGGTAGTTGTTGACATTAGTTTCAGAAACGGAGAAATTTGCTCAGCTCTCAGCCGTTCATTGGAAGTGGTACTGAAAGCACCAACAACAGAAAAAACATTTAATTACCCCCCTGATTACTTGACCATTAAGGGAACCATCAAACTGTGAGGTCGAAGTTCTCCTTGGAGCCGTCTTGTGGGCCTCCTGCGGAATTTGGCGGCCATCATCTTGGGCAATGTGGACACTTTTACGGCATTTTAACTACCATGTAAATGTTTCTTCATTGCTGAGTCTACAAGCGACTGACCACCGTAGTCCCAGCGTGTTCCCCGCCCCCTGGCCAACCCTTCGCATATTCCACGGGAATATGATCTTTACTGGCGTCTGTTGGACAGTTACTATCACTCAAAACTCCCCATCATTATACCCCCCCCCCCCCAAGATGCACGATGCTCAGTTATTATGACTAAGTCAGCGTGCCCCTGAGTGTTCTATCTCTGATCATCATCATTGCACTCCACGACACCTGACTGTACTCGGTGACCTCCATCAAGCTGTTTTCCTTTCTTTTCTAACAGCCCTGTCTGTTCCAGATGACGTTCATGCTTTTGTAATACATCGTCGGCTGTAGGTTTTCCCGAATGCGAGATTTGCAAAATGCACTAACTCAAATGATTAGTTAGTGATTAAATTTCCAGGAATTACAGACCGAGTAGAAATTTGTTTTTGATCAGATCTCGTTACATTTCAAACACTTCACACTAATTCATGGATAGGGAAATGGTTTTCATTCAGACTTTTTCCCAGAATAATCTCTCTGTACCCCCCCCCCCCTTCCCACTTAGCCACCCACCATCCACTAATGCTACAGCCTTGACCCTCTCAGAATTCTGTTGATTTGTGATGACCTTGACCTTTGCAGTTCCCGACCTCTACCCCTCAGAGTCAATGGTATCTATAAATCCTAGTTTGTTGCCGTCAGCTTTACTTGTGGGGGAAATATGCAAATATTAGGCTATAGTGGTGTTGCCTCTAGATCTGTTTCACTTTCCGTAAATTCATTCCCCCTCAGATGGTTATGACATGCAAGACTTGGTCACGTAATTATGAATAATGATAACTTCCTGAAAGAGGCACTAAAAACTGTCCCTCCATAAACGAAAAACACGATATGGATGGCGTGGAGTTTTGCACCGATTGCCCCCAGTTCGCTCCCTGTACCGTGGCCTGCAACTATTGACCAGTGGTGGACATTAACTGGGCAATAAATCAACGGAATGTCCAGTCTCGCCTCTAAAGTATACCACAGTGGTATCAAATTAAACGGACAGATGTACCGCTCCTAGCAAGCGGGAATGTATAGTGCTGGGCGCGTGTTTGTGAGTGGTCCATGCTAATGTCCGGGCTCTTGTAGAGCTGGGTGGGATCGTTGCATGCTCTTATTACATGTATCGTAACTTAGAGAGTGAACTCTGTTGTGAAGTTGTGATGGGGGGGGGGGGGGGGGGGTGGGGGTGAAAGGTGGGAGGTGTGACATATGTGTTCACCTTTCGAAATGTAGTTCAAAAGTGTGCTATGAATCATGCAGGTGACTGTTCTAAAAAAAAAATTTCTGAGAAGTAGGGACATATATCAGATAGACATTTGTTTTGTAGATTTACATGTTCTTTCAGTCTTGAGTCTGATGGGAGAAAAACAGAAAACAGATTTATTTGGAATGGAATATATTGCAATACATAACATTTCCTAAAATTGCAAGGCAATAATATGGATCAGTTATTATAATAACAAGAATTTAAATCAGTCCTGATTTTGTGTCAGACACACTACGTCTTTGCCAGTTATGTTCTAATTGGAGTCAGCTTTCGGAACCAATTTGCAAATGAGTCTTGCTTCCTTCTGCCTGATATATCTGCAATTCTGCATTTTGCAAGAGGAGAAAAGTATGCTCAGGTTGCAATAAACCTCTGCAAAGATTTTGACGGAATCATAAAGCAGACACGGGTAGCAGAGAAGAGAAAAAACATCTCACATTCCACATTCTCCTTTCCCTGACAACAGATATGATTATAATAATACTAATGTGGAAAGTGCACTGAACGACCTTGCAGTCGGGCATTCTGTAATCAACAACCAGCAACATTACAGAGAGGGGGTCAAGGGGGGATTCTTCAGCCCGCGGTGTAACCATCGCTCACCCGGAAGTCTTCGCCGGGGATAAATCACCAAGGGGAAAGAAAGCTGCGGCCCTTTGGGAATGGAACTCAAAGCGAACCAGGGAAAACTTGGAGTGTTCTCTATTCAAAAAGAGAAGGGGTTGGGGGGTGGGGAGTTGTTGTTCAGTTGCTCGGGGTAACTCGGTACAGATGCAATTGAAGCTGACTTTCTGTGCAAAGTTGAGGGAAAGTGAAGATATATTTTTTCCCCAGTTTTTTTAGTGGAATTGGACCCCAGTACAAGGACGTGGCCGAGAGCGGACACTTGCATGGGATGAAGAAATAGCGGAAGGACACAGACTTTGTGATGAAGACCTGTCTCGTACATCACATCATCGCCACAGTCAAGCTTTTGACGTTCAATTAAATTCCTAGCACGTTCGGGCCAGATTTCTTGTGACGACTCTGCAAGATTCCTTGATTAATTAAAAAATTTACAATATTTCACGAATTAGACATCCAAATGTACAAATTCCGCAACATGCATCTGTCCGCAGTTGTATAGTTTGGACCCTTCAGTACAATCATGTTGCAAGTTGAATATAAAAACTTGTGCATCTTTGACAAGACCTGCCTGCAGCTTTGTTGATAGGTCATTGTGCATTCCCGAGTGACAATGTACCGTGGGCTACAAAATGTCCTGTTTGTCCTTGGTTGTCATGGCAGCATACCCATCCCCACCCCAGATCCCTGTGAAAGTGAAACCATCTTCCTGACTGATGTCTCTGGTGTGACTGGCCAGATACCTGCCTCAAAGGACAAACGAATGTAATGTACGAGATCTATGACCTCTAGAGTTCCATGGGCTGCCGTTGTCGCATTGAGTCCGGTCTCCTCTTGGCTGCAGCAGGGGACTATGTTTTTTGCAGATGTTTATTCTTTGGATGGTGCGGTGCTCAGGCCCGCCCTAGCAACCAAGGTCAGAGAACCCCAGCACAGTGTCATTGCTGGGTCTCCGCAGGGAAAACAAACTGGCGGTCTTTAATGGTTGTTATTATGAATATTAAATTTCCCGAGCACTTTTCAAAACGCGGCTTCCAAGGTTGCCCCAAGTTTTAGATGTCGGGTACAGTCTCAGCGGGTTTTCAGGTCACCTTGAGAGCGTTGGGATGCGACTTGATTGGTCCATTGATGTCGCAGACAATAGCATCGCGGAGAGGACAATAAATATTTGCAGTTTGTTGACCCTGGATGGCTGCCTATCATGCCTATATTTGCTATATCGGTGCTGACTTACATGTAGCTATATAGATTTATACCGGCATTGCAAGTACATTTAAGTGCAGGCATGCGCAAGTGTTGTTGGCAGTTGGGGAGTTGGGGGGATGTTGTATGCTAATCAATATTTGACCAGCATATGTCAGTATCAAAGCATACCCTGGAATGTGCTCGTCTCAATGTTGACATACAGCTGTAAGGTTGATAGCGAATGTATCTGGACGGGATTGATGAGTAATTGCGTCTCCAGTGAAATAATCGTCATCGTCAGAATTGACAGAATCATTCCGTTCTTGCCAGTGATCGATCAACCTTTTGCACTGTGACTATCAGAAACACAATAACCAAATTTATATCGATCAATCAACTTAATTTGTATCGGATGTTTGACATGTTGTATTTTGCAGCCATGACTGGTCTTGATAAAAACCTGGTAACAGTTGGTGTTATAGATGGAAAATTAAGACCCAATACCAACTTCCAGGTTACTTGTAGAACAATACACCTCACCAAAACATATATTCACCATATATTATTATAAGCTTTTAAAATATCCAGGCACTTTTAAGTGCATTTATATAGTGGGAGATACCCTGATAAATATGCGTGTTATATTTCTAAGGAAGCTGAGCTGTTTGTAGAAACATCAGACCTTGATACCCGAGTCCCGACAGGATAGGACATCATATACTTAGAGTCAATTTGTTTGTTTAAATGATACTAGACCTGGTATCATTTGCTCAAGCTGTTTTCCTTTTGTCTTCTTGTGATGAATAACGGTACAAAATATCGGTATGACTACACAGTACATCTTCCGCATCTGTTTCTAAAGCGCCATGACATTCGCTAATCTTCCGATAGTTCACCACGGGAGCCGCGCACATTATACACTCATGAAATATAATGTTTCCATGTTTATGGCTGTTTTATGTGCCCAGGGCATGGCCATATTGCCGCAGATGGCCAGTTCGTAAACGACCTTCTAGTCAGTGTGGGGTTTGTAGGGGTGTTTCTGGGGTTAATGCCTCATCAGTGTTTGGTGGTGGGGAGGTGGGGGGAAAGGTACGGTCACTGTGTACTCTTTGTGGGGCAGTCGGTGCATTTTTGGTGAAAGACTTCGCATGCATGTGCATTGATGAATAAATTGATCTGCACACAGAAGAATAACTTACTTTATTTGATCCCACCAAAAAAAAAGCGGATGATTTCATGCAAGTACTACTGTAGTATTATAATGAATATAGATATCATTTTCCTCAGACATATAATGCATGTATGATGTATCACCATCAAATCTGTCGAATTATATTCAGTCACCTATACCTAAGTCTATTCTGAGAATTCTCGGAAACAGCAGGATTCACCTGTCATAATGTAACCATAGAGATCAGATCATAAGTCAATGCACAGATCCAGGCATCTCACAATAAGATAGGCCACTGATCGTGTCTGTGTGCTGGTTATGTTTTGTATGTGTATATCTAGTTTAACAGCATGTACACAGCTCAAGTGATAGAATAAATACAATTACTAGAGTATCACAGTCTTTAGCAGTTCAGTTTCAGCAAGACATTGATTTTTAGCTTACCGGCCCTCTGGGCCGATAAGCTATTGTCGTGGTTTTTCGTCCGTCGTCCGTCCGTCGTCCGTTGTCCGTCCGGGTCTGTAACTTTTTTTTGACATGATGAATTTCCCCATAAATTTGTAAGAACATACCTTGGGCCAGTATCTGAAGACGTTTTTAAAATTTTTTTGATTGAATCGTCTTTGCCTATTTTGCGGCCATTTTTGACGAAAAATTGCCAATTTTGGACTTTGGTGGCCATTTTCTCAAAAACTGTCTGATCAGTTTTGAGATTTTTGTTTCAAAACATTCCTCTTATGTACCTTTATGACGTGTATAAGTTTCGTTGCCCTTGAATCGCCGGTCTGGATGTGACGGCCAGTTTGATTTTTTGACGGGTTGGTGAAAAAAATTTTTTTTGTCCCAAATCAAGTCACTATTCGTTTTGAGCCATTTCCAGCAAAAAAAAAAAAAATTTTTTTGGCCATTGAAAACTTTTTGGACTTTTCACCCAATTTTCCTTCATAATGGGAGTTGTGCGGAGTAAACTCATAGAACACTTGAAGATAGAGCCTAAGTATTGGCACTTTCAAATGGGAAATCATATATTGCGGTTTGAGTGATGACCTTGAATTTGACCTTCAATGACCTTGAAAGGTCAAAACGACCTTTTTATCGAAAAAACGATGAATTTTGTCTTTGGTGGCCCTATTCTCAGAGTCTATTCAGACAGTTTTCCTCAAAATCATGTATAGGATTCTCCTTATGTACCTTTGTGATGTATGTAAGTTTATTTGCCTTTGAAATGACGGTCTGCGTGTGGTGGCCATTTTGAATTTTTGACCGGTAGGCAAAAAAAAAATTTTCGTCCCAAATCGAGTCACTATTCGTTTTGAGCCATTTCCAGCAAAAAAAAAAAAAAAATGTTTTTTGGCCATTGAAAAGTTTTTTGGACTCAGAATATTTCACCCAATTTTCCCTTCATAATGGTAGCTTTGCTGAGTAAACTCATAGAACACTTGAAGATAGAGCCTAAGTATTGGAACTTCAAATGGGAAATCATATATTGCGGTTTGAGTGATGACCTTGAATTTGACCTTCAACGACCTTGGAAGGTCAAAACGGCCTCTTTTGTCGAAAAATGACCAATTTTGGACTTTGATGGCCTTTTTCTCAAAAACTGTCTGCTCAGTTTTGAGATTTAAGGCATTTCGAAAGAAATGCCTTTATGGTTTTAGCAGAATTTTTTTTTTCCTTTTTTTTTTTTTTTTTTTTTTTTTCTTTTTTTTCCGCCGTTTTGGTTTCCGACCGATAACTTTAGTTTGCCTTGATGTATCTTCGCCAAATTTTCAGCATTGGTCAGATATATTATGTGGAAGAACCCTATGGTTTTTCAGCCGGATCCGAGGTCCGTGAGGTCCGTGAGGATGAAATCAATGTTGTTTTTTGGACTTTGTTTCCGCGCGATAACTCAAATAGTATGTAGGCAATGGCTGCAGAACTTTGCACAGAGGTTCATATATCAATAGGGAAGAACCCTATTGATTTTGGGATCAATCCGTCAAACGACCTTTGACCTAGAGGTCGGAATAGTTTTCGCCCAGTCATCCTTGAGGTTTCCTGCATATCTTGGAAACGGTGCGTCGTAGAGCGAAACGGACGTTGTTTTCGGACTCGTCGCCCTAGACAAACATGTCTAAGGGGTATTAAGGATGAACTTTGACCTTGACCTTGAATTTTTCTGCCGAGTCGGCATTTTTTGTTTTCATCGATATCTCGGAAACGGTGCGTCGTAGAGCGAAACGGACGATATTTTCGGACTCGTCGCCCTAGACAAACATGTCTAAGGGGCTTCGACCTTGACCTTGAATGTTTCTGCCGAGTCGGCATTTCTCGTTTTCGTCGATATCTCGGAAACGGTGCGTCGTAGAGCGAAACGGACGTTATTTTCGGACTCGTCGCCCTAGACTAACATGTCTAAGGGGTATTAAGGATGACCTTCGACCTTGACCTTGAATGTTTCTGCCGAGTCGGCATTTTTCGTTTTCGTCGATATCTCGGAAACGGTGCGACGTAGAGCGAAACGGACGTTATTTTCGTACTCGTAGGACTAGACAAACATGTCTAAGGGGTATTATGGATTAACTTTGACCTTGACCTGAAATTTTTTTGCCGAGTCGGCATTTTTCGTTTGTGTCGATATCTTGGAAACAGTGTGTCGTAGAGCATTGTAGAGCCCAAGGTAAACATGTTATAAATATTACAAATTAGTCTTAACACCGAAATGCCTCCAAGGCATCTTTAGGCCTTGACGTCTAGTTTTGTTTTAAAACATTCCCCTCATGTACCTCTATGATTTTTTGTCCCAAATCAAGTCACTATTCATTTTGAGCCATTTCCAGCAAAATTTATTTTGGCCATTGAAAAAATTTTTGAACTTTTTCACCCAATTTTTCCTTCATATTGGGAGCTGTGCGGAGTAAACTCGTAGAAGACTCCAAAATAGAGCCTTGGTATTGGCACATTCAAATGGGAAATCATATATTGCGGTTTGAGTGATGACCTTGAATTTGACCTTCAATGACCTTGGAAAGTCAAAAACGATGAATTTTGTCTTTGGTGGCCATTTTGTCTAAATCTATTCAGACAGTTTTTCTCAAAATCATGTATAAGATTTACTTCATGTACCTTTGTGGTGTGTAATTTGATTTTGTATTATAGTCCATACAGAAAATGTGTTTCCAGCAACATTTATGAACATGTTTTGACAATAGATTTTAAGATCAATGTAACAATTTATATGTTGGAAAATCAATACTCTGCATTTCTCATTATTGCCGGTAAGCTACAGCACCCTTGGTGCTATGTTTCATCAAACATATTGAAAGTGGGTGATTAGAGTATCAACTTTGTGCAGTTTTCTAGGAAAACTAATATTTTCTCATCAATGACTTGCCGTTTCATTTCTTTACACCCCAAGAACGCTATCAATCACTAAATCGTTCCCATGGCAGTCTTAGGTCCTAGTCTTCCATATTGATCCACTTTGGAAAAGTCTTGTTTCCTATCACGAGAGCAAAATGGCCGTAATCATAATGACCCCAACACCTAGAATCACATCTGGAACTAATGCAGATCTGAGCAGTAATAGATTACAAGTTTCAGAAGGTGAAGAAAGATGGCATATTATATTTGGTATACAGCTGCCTTTGCTGATCCATACTGCCTTCCTTGACCGGTTGACCATTCTCAGGCAAGGTCATTCGGTGCATTCCTGGTGCTGAGAATCTTGACCTTTAAATTGACCTTTGTGCTTGACTAAAGCAGCTACCACCTACTAATGTATAGAGACAGAAGGAAGTTCACATATAGCTGCAACACTGGCCGTCTGAATGGGGTACCTGCGACTATGGCGAATTGGTTGGAGTCGTTCAGTAAATACCCGACTTGCATTTCACGCCCTCATGTGGGGAAACCTTTCATGCATAGCACAGTCAGTGATTTGGTCATCCTACTGATCAACGCTGATCAGCTCCTATGAATATCAATTGATTTTAGCCATGTCTGATTAACTAAGGCAAGTCGGGTCTAACTACAGAAAGACACAAATAATGTACATGTACCCCATTAGTATTTTCATTGTCACAGATTATCAGTTCTATTTATGTCTCTATAAATGCCAGAGAATTCTTTGACATCGTTTGGAATTGAAACAATTCAATATTTTCCAGGGGCGCGTATTGGGTGTTTTCAATGGTATTACCGGTAAGCCAAATATCACAAAGACAAAGGTTAGCATGGTTAGGCATGGCCTCAGATTGAAATTTCAGTGCGCAATAAGTTATTGTTTACTTGCATATAATTGTATCCCCCGAACAAAGTTCGGCGGATACTATGGATTTGGCTTCGTCGTCCGCGTCCGCGTCCGCGTCCGCAGAGATTTTCTTGTGAACGCGCTACAGGCCGCAATTCTCACCCGATCACCATTATTTTTTGCAGGCACATATATAATGGTAAGATCCCGACACCAATCGATTTTGGTTGCCGTGGCAACTGAATTGGTCGTTTGGGGACACATTTTGCATTGAAAACAGCCTGTTTGAGACACATGGCTTGTGAACGCGCTACAGGCCGCAATTCTCACCCGATCACCATTATTTTTTGCAGGCACATATATTATGGTAAGATCCCGACACCAATCGATTTTGGTTGCCGTGGCAACTGAATTGGTCGTTTGGGGACACATTTTGCATTGAAAACAGCCTGTTTGAGACACATGGCTTGTGAACGCTCTACAGATGGCAATTTTTGACGAATCTCGATAATATTTGGAAGTGTTGTTGGGAAGGGCTGTCACACGAAACCAATCGTTTTTTAGAATGATCATATAAATATTAATATGTTAACAGCCTAACTTATTACAGAATTTTGAAATATCCATTTTGACATGTACGATCATTCCAATAGCCTGTACAGTGGAAGGTAATGACACTGGTTTCTTGTTCAGAATGGAGAACTGAAGTTTTCAGTGAAAACAGGACAATATTACTGAATAAGTTAACATTAGTTTTATTAGTTAAGTCTATTATTGTCCACAATAAAAATAGTTAAGACGAGAAACGTTTATTATTAAGCTCAACAAGGTAAAGGTTTTGTCCAGTACAAATTTCATGGGTGTAACTGAATAAGTTAACATTATTTTTAATAGTTAAGTCTATTATTGACCACAATAAAAATAGTTAAGACAAGAAATATTTATTATTAACCTCAACAAGGTAAATGTTTTGTCCAGTACAAATTTCATTGGTGTAACCGAATAAGTTAACATTATTTTCACTAGTTAAGTCTATTATTGACCACAATAAAAATAGTTAAGTCTATTATTGACCACAATAAAAATAGTTAAGATGAGAAATATTTATTATTAAGCTCAACAAGGTGAAAGTATGTCCAGTACAGATTTCATGGGTGTACTGAATAAGTTAACATTATTAAGGCATTTCGGCAGAAATGCCTTTATGGTTTTAGCAGAATTTTTTTTTTTTTTTTTTTTTCTTCTTCCGCAACTTTTGGTTTCCGGACGATAACTTTAGATTGCCTTGACGGATCCTCGTCAAATTTTCACCACAAGTCAGAAATGATATGTGGAAGAACCCTATTCTTTTTGAGCCGGATCCGAGGTTTGTGAGGTCCGTGAGGATGAAATCAAGGCTAATTTTGAGACTTGGTTTCCGGACGATAACTGGAAAAATATTTACACAATAGTTACAGAACTCTGCATGGAGGTTCATATGCCACCAGGGAAGAACCCTATTGATTTTGGGATCGATCCGTCAAACGACCTTTGACCTAGAGGTCGAAATAATTTTTTGCTGATTCATCCTTGAGGCTTCCTGCATATCTCAGAAACCGTGCATCGTAGAGCGAAACGGACGTTATTTCCGGACTCGTCGCCCTAGACAAACATCTCTAGGGTGTATTATTTTTTTTGATCCGGCTCTGAGGTCCGTGAGGTCCTTGAGGATGAAATCGAGGCTGATCTTGAAACTTGGTTTCCGGACGATAACTCGAAAAATATTCAGGCAATAGTTGCAGAATTTTGCACGGAGGTTTATATATCAACAGGGAAGAACCCTATTGATTTTGGGATCGATACGTCAAACGACCTTTGACCTAGAGGTCGAAATAATTTTTTGCTGAGTCATCCTTGAGGCATCCTGCATATCTCGGAAACGGTGCGTCGTAGAGCGAAACGGACGTTATTTTCGGACTCGTCGCCCTAGACAAACATGTCTAAGGGGTATTATGGATGAACTTTGACCTTGATCCCAAATTTTTTTGCCGAGTCGGCATTTTTCGTTTTCGTCGATATCTCGGGAACGGTGTGTCGTAGAGCGAAACAGACGTTATTTTCGGACTCGTCGCCCTAGACAAACATGTCTAAGGGGTATTATTGATGAGCTTTGACCTTGACCCGAATTTTTTTTGCCGAGTCGGCATTTTTCGTTTTCGTCGATATCTCGGAAACGGTGCTTCGTAGAGCGAAACGGACGTTGTTTTCGGACTCGTCGCCCTAGACAAACATGTCTAAAGGGTATTATAGATGAACTTTGACCTTGTCCTGAAATTTTTTTGCTGAGTCGGCATTTTTCTTTTTTGTCGATATCTCGGAAACGGTGCTTCGTAGAGCGAAACGGACGTTATTTTCGGACTCGTCGCCCTAGACAAACATGTCTAAGGGGTATTGTGGATGAACTTTGACCTTGACCCCAAATTTTTTTGCCGAGTCGGCATTTTTCGTTTTCGTCGATATCTCGGGAACGGTGTGTCGTAGAGCGAAACGGACATTATTTTCGGACTTGTCGCTCCAGACAACATTTATCTTATATGTATTATGGATGAACTTTGACCTTGACTAAAAAACTTTTTGCCGAGTTGGCATTTTTCGTTTTCGTCGATATCTCGGAAACACTGAGTCGTAGAGCGAAAGAGCGAGACTTTTTTTCCGGACTCGTCGCCCTAGACAAACATGTCTAAGGGGTATTATTTTAACGGTAAATTTTTTTGCGGAGTCGACATTTTTCATTTTCGTCGATATCTAGTATATATTTTAAATTAATCATCACACCGAAATGCCTCCAAGGCATCTTTAGGCCTTGACGTCTAGTTTTTACTAGTTTAGTCTATTATTGACCACAATAAAAATAGTTAAGCAAGAAATATTTATTATTGGGCTCAACAAGGTAAAGATTCTGTCCAGTAGACATTTTATGTCTGTAACCAAATAAGTTAACATTTTTTTTGCTAGTTAAGTCTATTATTGACCTCAATAAAAATAGTTAAGATGAGAAACAATTATTATTGAGCTCAACAAGGTTAAAGATTTGTCCAGTACAAATTTCATTGGTGTAACCGAATAAGTTAACATTATTTTCACTAGTTAAGTCTATTATTGACCACAATAAAAATAGTTAAGTCTATTATTGACCACAATAAAAATAGTTAAGATGAGAAATATTTATTATTAAGCTCAACAAGGTGAAAGTATGTCCAGTACAGATTTTGTGGGTGTACTGAATAAGTTAACATTATTTTTACTAGTTTAGTCTATTATTGACCACAATAAAAATAGTTAAGACAAGAAATATTTATTATTGGGCTCAACAAGGTAAAGATTCTGTCTAGTAGACATTTTATGTCTGTAACCAAATAAGTTAACATTTTTTTTGCTAGTTGAGTCTATTATTGACCTCAATAAAAATAGTTAAGATGAGAAACAATTATTATTGAGCTCAACAAGGTTAAGGTTTTGTCTGGTAGAAATTTCTGGGTGTAACCGAATAAGTTAACTTTATTTTTACATGTTAAGTCTATTATTGACCACAATGAAAATAGTTAAGACAAGAAATATTTATTATTGGGCTCAACAAGGTGAAGGCTTTGTCCAGTAGAGATTTTATGTTTGTGACCAAATAAGTTAACATTATTTTTTTGCTAGTTAAGTCTATTATTGATCACAATAGCTTTTTATGAAAACATTGATCAACTTTTACTTTGAATTTCAACTTGAGACCATGTTTGGCACAAATTATGAGTTAAAATATAACTTATGGTGAAAAATTCGATCTGGCTCCAATTTCGTCATCTTGAAATGCAGTTTTGGTCAACTTTTACTTTGAATTTCAACTTGAAAGCATGTTTGGCACATATTATAAGTCGAAATATAACTTATGGCGAAAAGTTCTATCTGGCTCCAATTTCGTCATCTTGAAATGCAGTTTTGGTCAACTTTTACATTGAATTTCAACTTAATACCAAGTTTGGCACATATTATGAGTTGAAATATAACTCATGGCGAAAAGTTTGATCTGGGTCCAATTTCGTCATCTTGAAATGCAGTTTTGGTCAACTTTTACTTTGAATTTCAACTTGGAAGCATATTTGGCACATATTATGAGTCGAAATATAACTTATGGTGAAAAGTTCGATCTGGCTCCAATTTCGCCATCTTGAAATGCAGTTTTGGTCAACTTTTAGTTTGAATTTCAATTTGAAACCAAGTTGGGCAGGTATTATGAGTTAAAATATAACTTATGACGAAAAGTTTGATCTGGCTCTAATTTTGTCATCTTGAAATGCAGTTTTGATTAACTTTTACTTTGAATTTCAACTTGAAACCATGTTTAGCCCATACATGTATTATGAATCGAAATATAACTTATGGTGAGAAGTTCAATCTAGCTCCAATTTCGTCATCTTGAAATGCATTTTTGGTCAAATTTTACTTTGAATTTCAACTTGGAACCAAGTTTGTAAAATATTCTGAGTTGAAATATAAATAGGTGAAAAGATTGATCTGTCTGTATTTTCGTTATTTTATCAAACATGTCGAATGGAAATTCATATAAAGAGATTTCAGTGGTGATTTTGAATTCGACCTTCAATAACCTCGGAAAATCAGTGCAGCAGTTTTGGTGGGGAAAAGAAAACAGTTGTGACTTGGGATTTAACATTTCTCTGGTAATCTTTTTTAGCCCTTGCTCTAGTTTTTCACACTTGACAGTGATATATTTGGGGCAACAGAGATGATAGGGCTACGGGGGATACACCCAAGCGGTCGTAGGCGACCGGAAGCGTCTAGTTATCTTGGAAAGAAACCATTGATATATTGTCTCTTTCGAAAAAATTTATATATGAATATAAAAGCTGCCTATTTGTATGCTTCATGCAACAGAATTGCAATGCATATTCTGCAGTCAGATTCGCTATCGACAAATTCAGCAAATCACTATAAAAACCACTAGATCTACATGTAATCCCCTGGTGTTTATTGCCTAAAGTGAAAAAAATTAGGCCAAGGGCCGAAGATAGGTTACCGGACAATGTTTAATATTTTAGATGTTAGCCAGGTCACTGGTTGAATTCAAGGTCAAGAGAATATTCAGCATATATAACATTAAGCATATATCATGTCCACAGTTGATTGCTAAGCTGTCAATTCAATAATCAGAGAGATATTAGCAATTTTGTGCTGTGGCCTTGAAAATGAAGGGGCAAAGGTCAAATTCAAGATCATCAAAATATTCAATGTATATCATTTTGTATATCATGTCCACAATTGATTCCCAAGCCATACAGTCAATAGAGGAGCTAGATATGAGGCAGTTTGTCCTTGGACCTTGAAAATGAGGTCAGAGGTCAAATTCAAGGTCATGAGAATATTCAGCATATATCATTTCCTATATGTCCACAATTGATTCCTAAGCTGTAAAATCGATAATAAGTGAGATATTAGCCATTTTGTCCTGTGACCTTGAAAATGAGGTCAAAGGTCAAATTCAAGGTCATGACAATAATCTGCATATATCATTTCATATATGTTCATAATTGATTGCTAAGCTGTAGAGTCGATAACAAGCGAGATATTAGCCATTTTGTCCTGTGACCTTGAAAATGAGTTCGAAGGTCAAATTCAAGGTCATCAGAATATTCAGCATATATCATTTCCTATATGTCCACAATTGATTCCTAGTCTCTAATCTCAATATTAAGTGTGATATTAGGCATAATGTGTCCCATTATAAAGCATAGGAGAATTTAACATGGGAAAGTCCCATTTGGGCCGAGTTTGGGCCAAAATGGCCCACTTCGAGCGATTCAAGCGCAACGAAATTTATAGACATCATAGAAGTACATATGAGGAGTCTTATGTATCAAAAAGAAAAAAAGTTACTGAACACATTTTGAGAAAATGGCCGCCAAAGTCCAAAATCAGGCCTTTTAAGTATTTTTCTGCAAAATTTAAGAAAAATTCGCCCGTAAACAAAAAAGATAAAAATGTGGACGACGACGACGGACGACGGACGCAACGCCATGCCAATAGGTTATCGGACCATAGGTCCGGTAACCTAAAAATCATATGCGGGGATCATGATGATTTAACACATCATTATTTCCATCATCCCGACATTTCTGGGAAAGTATCCTTCAAATCGATTGCCAGTAGTAGCTGAGTCATGCATGTTGTCTGTAAGTCTATTACTTAGCCGAGAATGGCTTAAAAAAGCCAAATGTGTGAAAATCTGTGCCTGTACTTGCAAGGTCGTAGAAAATCATGCTGTGGTGATGTAATCAAACATTCGATGCTCAGCAGCACCCCCTGGTGGTTGATCTGTAAACAAGCAGATATGTGATATGCCACTTATTAACGTTACTTCCTCGAAAACTATGTTTTTCTGTCGTGGGGTAGAGAAAAAAGAGAGACCGTTCTCAAGACTTGGGTTACTTTCATTAATGAAATTATTGTCACGATCCATGCCCCGAGACCCTTCCAAGATAAACTTGATAAGGTTATATTAAAAAAACGTGCATGATATTGTGAGAAGCTGTGTGCTCCTTTCCCTCAAGGAATTCCTGCACATTGCATGACTGTCGTATAGTGGGATCTTTTCCTTCGAAAAAAAATTTCAAGGACAAGACAGCTCAGTTAACAGCGTGTTCTAAGGAATTAATCATTGAAGAAACTACATGCATGCCGCCAGTCCAACAACGACACAAACTCCACCAACATGTTGGAATAAACTTCGCGCACTTTGTCCTGTTTATCTGATTACCTGCGAGTTCCAGTTTTTCGCCTCGTCACCTTCGTGTCGTCCATCCTGTCCTGTCACCATGGTCACCAACACGCCTGTGCAACGGGCGACATCGAAATTGACACATCGGCGGTAATTCTAGAGTAATTGTTATGCGGGTACATGATAGGGGAAAATAATTGCACCTATTTCAGGTGGTTGTGACCTTGGAAGACTGCTCAAGTTGAGCGGAGAGGGGAAGGGTTGTTTTCTCCTCAAGGATCTCACGTGTTTCTACCGTGGGGTCCTCTTGCTTCCGTCAATGTTGAAATAGCGGCAAAGACTTTTATGTACCGGCAGCGAGGAATAAAGACGGACAGAAAGAATAAGGCTAATTCCTTTATGCACACAATACATGTAAAATAGGATCTTCCGGTTTCGTAGATGTATGAATTTAGAAAAAAACATGCTAATAACACACGTATGTAGGCCTTTCCCATTCGCTGGATCAGGTAAAATGAATGTAGTGTTCAGATAATGTGGACCAGAGTCTACTTTACAATGGGTGTAAAATGACACTAATGCAAACGACAGATTCAGTTAGAAATTTGAAAGCAAATCCTGGGGTTGTTGTAGATTGGTGCACTGGGTGACCTAAAGGTCTTCATGCTTGTTCCACGGCTCGAATGACCAGAGGGAGCTTTTGTCTTGCCTGGTCAGCGTATATCACATTAATATTGTGGTCATCACTTGAATTGTTCATTTTTTGCAGAAATAGACATAGTCTGTCATCATTTCCAGCATCAGCACCACATTTTCAACCATCATCGTGTCCACAGTAGAATATAAAACTTTTTCTTTCACGTCTAACCCCCCCCCCACCCCCCCTCTCCAACTTGTATTAATCCAGCATGCACACTTTATGTGTACATGTACGCCATTGGAATAGTAAAAACTCTAGAAAAGACCATCTCATTACTTCTGAAGCCAGAACTGCAGTCCCATGGAAGAGATAAGTGTTACTTTTGTGATGCAAACGACCATTGAGCAAGTTCTCCAGGGACATGGGACAGAAGGCTCCCTGCCTATTGGTCCCTTATATAAGGCTGCCAACTCTAATGAAGTTGTCCATCGTTTGTCAGTGGAGAATATGTGTCTAATCTGAGTGAATGCCTTGCGCGTTAATGTGCCAAATGTCCAGCCATCATCAGAGACATTAGGTGACTTAAGCTCCATTCCACGTTCGTGGTTGGATGACTGCGTGAAAAGTTCATCACACGCTGGACAAGATTAATTCTGGTGATGATGTTCATGTCAAGTGGAACGAGCACTTGGTTGTATTGTTTTCCTGATATTAACATGTTTTAGTATTTGCTGCAGGTTAGCACCAGCATTTTGTTCAATGATTATGTGAGAAATTCTACTCGGTATTCATGGTATTTCCTGAACCACTCTTAGGATTTTATAGAAAACACAGTTGTTGACCTTTAATGATAGCAGAAACCCATAAGAGAGATTGTTCTGGGTTTCTGATGATACTACATAATGTTGCTAGTGTTGCTGAGACTTTCAATAAATTTTTTGTCCAAGTGAGAACTTTTATGTGCTTTTGGCACTGAAATTTTCAAGCGTGTACTGTATACTTATAGTATTCTGACAAAATATATGATAAGATACTGTGTGCGGTCTAACAATGTACATGTACCTCTAAATACCAAGCAATGGTATGATTGGAACATGCCAGAGATCAAAGGAAATTCTCAAAATATTCAACAGGTAAAGAAAACAAACATTGTGCGGCAGTCGCTTGATGAGAGCAGACCGCTAGTGGACCATTACTTCAAAGAATACATAGAAATATGAAGGAAAATCCCCTCTTCCCTGTTCGATAGATTGCATTCTATTCCGGAAACAAAGTGTTTCTCTGCTTTGGCAGCAAAAGTACATAATATACACCCACAAGGTATTTCCTAATATCGTAGCCACCCAAGTTGAATTCTTGGCCCATGTTTGATTACAAAACCGAAGCAAATCATCCACGCAGCTGGTTTGATCTCGTGTTTGAGACACGATGGAGCCTTCTCAACACCAGCCCAAGAATCCTGGGCATTTTGGCGGCATTTGTCTCTGCATGGAGTCTGTTATGTAGAGAGAGTCGGGGGCTGGTCACTGGACTCGGCCCAAACATGGCTGGGATTTGTCCACAACGTTAGCTGCACAAATTGAAGACTCACTCACTGCCCTGGACCTGGTGGCGGAAAAGTTAGGGATCCTCCATTAATGCCAGTTTGCACAAGTCAATTTGTGCAATCCCTTTTGTGTCATTCACCTAACGCGATGATTCCGTGAAGCCCGCTCGACAAGCGACTATTCTCAGCTCAGCTCTACAAATTTTCTCCGCGCTGATGATTGCTGTGGCGAGGCACCAGGAACTGACAGTTTTTGCAGGATAATAACCACTCTGATCGGTGTCTTTCTTTCACATGCGGCCCCTGATGATTTTCAATGACAATATCCCAAGGATGCGCAGCACTGCGGGAGCCTCGGGGGTCTACACTGATTTGTCAGGGGCACAGAGGAGTTATCGCCCGAGGGGGGAATGGGGAATAAAAACTGGTTTAGCCCTGAGACCTGGATGGTCGGTTATTTTTTGACGCCCTTATGACTCAATTTGTTGAATTGCACTCCTCCCTTTCATGCCATGTCCATTTCTGCAGTTGAAATTTTTTTTCGAAAAAAAGTTTTTTTCTTTGGTATTGATGCCAGAAAGTCCCAAGTCTTGAGAGTTTGAGGACCCTGGTCATGTCCTGGATTCTCTAGAAATATGTGGACACCCAGAAACACTTCTGAAGATGAAAGGGACTCTGTTGCACTTAATCTGTGTGACATGCAGCGCAAGAAGGAGGGATTGTGTAGGTCATGTTTCCATGTTTATCCATCCCCCCCCCCCCCCCCCCCCCCATCGAAGGTCAACAAGACAGGAGTCGACCCTGAATGCGGCTCGCTGCTGGCCACTCAAGGTCGTATCCTTCAGGGTAAGCTCTCATCATTGCAGTTCTTCCTCCTACAGCCAGCGTACGACAACCCAGACACATGTGCTTGTTCAGGTGGCAAAGTATTGGAGAGTCTTAGTAGGGAGGAGAATGATTTTCCAGGTCGGTTGAGAGGCCTTCAATGTTCCAGTGGCTCGTCCACCAGTGATTCCAAGAGAATATCTTTCTTTGTCCGGGCTTTATCAATTCACCATCAATTCAATAGAACATTGACAGATGTCATTAAGGAGATTTTAGTATGCAACACAACAGTGTCCAATCTTGTGGGGGAAAAAGGACAGTTATTGAATCCCGCCGCAACACCCAAACTGTCACAGTGGACAACCCAAGGCTATCACCATTTAGAATTAATAACACTTCGAAGGTCCCTGTTCATATTCAGGGCTAGCAGGGATTTCAGTTTGGGTTTACTTCCTTTGTTTCCCCTCAGTGGATGGATTCCGTGCGATTTGGCAAGGTTCGGTCAGGCAGCAAGGGCGATGGGTACATTTCCCTCAGTGCGGTAATCCTTCCCACCTCACGGACGGACGCAATCGCGGCTCGCCTCAGCATTGATTGCACTTGTCACAAGTTAATCCTCGCAGCGTCACCGACCGACTACTGATTAGGTGCGAGTCGAGACCTTGAAGGTCACCATGACAACAGCAGGGCCGCACGATACCATAACCTCCACCCGGAAATGACCAAAATGTACCTTGATGGCGTCACTGTTTACGTTTGCGATATTTGCCAATTTTTTTACGTTTTGCAAATGTCAAGGTTATGATGGAGTAGGCCAATTTCTGGTGGTGATCAAAGTGGAATCAGAAATGGTCCCCTGCAGCAGAACCAACTACCGTGGTGTAATACCTCTAGTGCTACCCTATCAGATCCACAGTCGTAAAACGGTGAGCTGCCAGAAAAACCTAGAGATGAATGGCCTCAGATTACATCAATTTATTAGCAGTACATCACCAGGAGATAGCGCAGGTTTCCAGTGATACAGCGGTAACTCCCTCGGGATGGAATGAACATTTTCCACGGGGTTGGGGCCTTGGCAGTGACACCTTGTCCTGGGGCCAGAGACATGACATAAACGGGTCCCCAATCGGCCGGATTTATGCGGGAACGAGGTGGCAGTATTAGGACATGCTGCCTTTAATACGCACCTTGTGTCCGGCCCATAAAACTCGGACCCTCCCTCCCTGCATCTTTAGAATGTCAATTCTGTGAATCAGTTGCATCTCGGGCAGGATCTGCGTGCTACATACGCTGGGGGTGGAAAGGGTAAGCAAGTAAATCAGAGCGGGATACGTAACTAAATCATGTCTTTATTATCATTTGACATGGCCGAATGGCTGGATAGATCACGAAGCTTTCAGGCTACCTTGACAATTCCATAATTTCCACCTGAGTTAAGGGCAAGGGCTTCGTGCATCAGTTCTGGCCTCCAAGGTCACAGTGAGAAAAGGCTGTGGATAGGGAAGCTTGAACGACTCGGCGAGCACATAAAAACGGTGAATAAACAGGGAGCGATAAGCACATTAATACATCACGAGCGTGTGCGTGTCTATTATAATAACAATGATGATCTTTTCAATAGCAAGGACATTTAGTCCGAGGCCAATGTAGAATGACGGAAAGATTAAAACTAAAAGTGTGCGGAGAGAGGAAACTCATTTAAACAATCTTGACAGATCATTATTGCATAGCAGGGGAGTTCCGTGGGGCGGTGCCCATGCTGAGATGGTTCCACGTGTAAGGGAAATGTTTTGTCGCAAGTAGCCACTGCTTGTGACGGATGTCCTACTGTAGAGCCCCGCCCCTTAACCAAGTGGACCAACTCACTCCACTGGGTGCCTGAACGGGCCACGATCTCGTCCCAAAACACCAGCGCTGTCCTTGACATGTGGCCCGCGTAATCAGCAAATCTCACACTGAATTAAAGCTCTGTATTCTGCGGTAATACCTAACTGCCTCCTTCAAATGATTTTCATTATGGACAATGGGCAATGCTGGATGTTTAACTGGCAGTGGCGTGGTTTAACTGGGTGACATTTGTTCCGTGTGGTGGACTTGGACAGCTCGCCTTGGCCCAGTTGACCTGTGCCAGGCTGCATCAAGGACGGCAGTAATGATACAGACCCGAGTGCAGAAGTCCCGACAACAAACCATGGACAATCGAGAAACGACTAGAGCCAATGCTATCTATGGTGGAGACTGAGCACTTTTGGCTTCTTTATTTGGCAGAGAGGGAAGATATGACAGGGTGGGCCAGGTTCAGGGTCCTAGAACGCTGGGTAGAATAGGGGTGATGGATGCTCTCCTGTGACTTCTTCAGCCTTGGAACAGCAACAGCTTTCTCATCACAATATTTTTGTCCATGCCTGTCTTTTACTGTAAATAGGTTTCGCAGCAGTAAGGACCTCGTTTTTGACCAAACACATAAAATCTTCTACATGTAATTGTATCTGGTGGATATTTAAATTTCACGTAATTTGCAATCAACGAATATTCAAGTAAAAACTAGTAATAGCTCATAAGTGAACAACTTCCACAAACAGTCAACACCTCATGAAATGTCTCTGATTCCTTGAGACAATGTCGATAGAGAAATTATGGAAATCGCCAGTACTGAACATTGGTCATGAAGATGAAGTATTTTGACGAGTTGCTGTGACGTGGATGTGATGGACGATCCTGAAGGTCAGAGGGAAAGAGATCTTGAACGTTGGATTAAAAGGTAGCTGACAATGAAGCCATGAGGGGTGCGGGGCTTTCTCTCCGTTCATGGTCATGATGACGAGGGAGAATGTTACCAAAAGCCATCATGGTCCGACTGACGGCTCGCTGTATTCATGCGTCTTCTCCAGAGCTCTCAGTTACAGTAAGGACAGTTCCAGTATGTGACCTTGGATGTGACCTCGGGATGTGACAGCCATTGTCCGCTGCTAATTGCCTGTCAGTGAGACCCTCATCGTGCAGCACGAAAACACCTTTGGAGCACTCTCCTTGATACTGTCCCGCCTAATTAAATTGATCTGCGTCCGTCCGTTAGTGCGAGTCATATCAATAATTGATTTTCATACACATAGTGTTACCATCAGATTGATTTTAGTTTGACAGTCTGGCTCGTAAACACCTAGTGTACACTTCGTATTTGGTGAAAATTATTTCACTGTCTTTTCCTGACTTAAGGTGTTGAATTGTGAAATGTTTCTGTCAAAACGTGGACAATTGAAGTACTTCCACTTACGATGATTAATTGCACTTGATTGAGTTCGGCGTCTGCCGCGAGTTGGCCTAGGAGGTCAGAGTGTGGACAGTCCGGAAATGAGACATGTGGGAAGTTGGCAGACACAGATAAACATGATACTACCTGACAAAAATGGAAAACATTATGTATATATCGCAATTACTTATACAGCAGAGTGTATGTAGATCACCTACATGATCCAGCTTTTGACTTTCCCCTGAACAAAAATATTGTTGTTAAATCAAAATGCAAAAACTGCTTTGACAACAATCAAATATACAGGTTGAGGTCCTGAGAACAATTTCAATATTAATTTCCGTGCACATTTCAAGAAATGCAAAATTGTAGTACGTAAAAATGGGGTGAAAACAATTTTGACATTTTGCTCTAAAGAAGCCGCACTGTATGGTCATTCCACTTATACACATGTATGTACATAAGAATATATGTATAGCTCAGGTGATGGACGATGACCCGTTGGGTATGACCTTGCAAAACAATTCCGCAGCATCCTTGCCCATCTATATTGACAGGTGCAACCAGGGCATCTCCTGTTTACAATTGCAGAACAGGTTCAAAATCTCTTTGATGCATACGGCAAAAAGTAGGGAAAAAAATTAACCCTTGCATCCCTCCAGCCTGTCCATTGAACACTGACATGCAATCTTGTAACCGTGGTTACACTGCTCAGGGCGCACGTAAGAGGAATTGCATGGCAGCAGATAGATAGACCCAGAGAAAAAACTTGCTCGGTGTGTCCTTGAAAAGATGGAACGTTGCTGATCAAACGCTGACGGTCAAAAAACACCCCATTTGCAAATGACAATCAGATTGTGAGCCGAGTGAAACCTTTTCTAATTATAGGCATTGTCAGTGTGACAGGAAGTGAGGCCTTGTGTGGAGCGCGTCAGGGGTAGAACGGAAACAGAACTCAGAGTAGGGTTTAGTTGCATTGCACATGGCATTGGAAGCAAACGAAAAAATTAGAGGGAAAAAATCATTACCAGAAAAACCCGGGAAATGATGACAGATCTGGGATCGGCAAAATTGAGGAGATGTTGTTGCTGTTTTCTTTCGCGCAGTCGGACTTTGCACGGACAAACGGTGGCTGGGACTTGATAATTAGCGGACTGCAGGTCTCATCTGGTCGGGGGTGCAATGAGCACGTCCCATGAGTGTCCGCAGTCCGCGAGCGGCCAGCGCATGGCCTGGACATCTAGGCACCGCTCGGAACCCGCACGTACGGCCCGACACGCAAAACACGCGCCACGACAATCAATCAGCGAATTTCTGCCGAGTCGTCAAACACAAGTGACAGATCAATTTCAAAATGCACAATGCAAGTGAAAAAGCTTTCAAAGCTTCAATCGGTAGATCTGTGTAAGATCAAATGTGCAACAGTTGGCAGGTTATTGATATTTTGGACCTTCAGACATATGTTCAACTGTCAATTTTCGACAAAAAAAAAAAAAAACCATTCTTAATCTGCTTCCGAAAAGGTCATGGACACATTCGTCAAGTTACTGGGACAACTGATAAAATGCGCTTATTGGGTCACAATTTTCCAAATATTTCCATAGTTGGACCTGAGTTTATATATGAATGAAAAATATTCAATATTTGCATGAGTCAAGCTTGCATGTCAAAAATCAATATATATTGGTCGAACTGATCAGTATAAGGTGTACGGAATATGTCAGCAACACTGACCTTGCTATAGATGAATAATTTCCGTAGAAGGAGGCATGAGATGCATCAAGGTCATTACAGAATGAATGTTTCAGGTACCCCACTTTATGGTCTGATTACATCTCTGTTCTTGGATGATTTCTGTCCCACTTTTGCCTGCCTCCAATAACAGTGAGCACAGAATTACAGGTAAATATCAATTAGAAAAGATAAAAATAAAGTTTGGACAAGGAGGAGCTAGGATGAAGTCCGCGATGGTGTTGTGTTTTGTTTGCGTTTTGAATGATATACAATGCACAATATGACGTGTGTTGCTGCCAGCGCTTTGCCGTCTCATGCGAATTAACACTTCCAAGGCCAAAACCAATCAATAACTCCCATAACAATCCCTATTTATTGATTTGTAAACAGTGCTTGATAACCACTTGAAAACTACGAAGTGGTCCAAGTAAACTTGCAGCAGTCTTTCTATCACTAATTGCCTGAAATAGATTGATGAATCTACTGAAAATAAACACTCCAAGCTGTTGTTCTTTTGCTTACGCTGAACTGCTGATCTACCGCCGCCCGCCGCCCGTATCTTCTTGTAAGGGGCTTCATCACACTAATACTTGTAAGGTAAACCGTATATGACAGGTAATTGCATGGAGGCCACTGTGTAGCAGTGACCTACTCGCACTGGCGTATTGTACAGTGTAGATTATATATGACACCGAGTCTGGTTTTATGACATGTTGTCTGAAACATTTTCTGGTGTTTGCTGGCCACCATGCATTGCCTAGCGACTGTTCCAATGTGTCATCTCTAGACTCTGGGCATGAGCAATGCTCCTTTATCGGCAGGCTTCAATTTTGTACCAATGCATTTGTAAATTTGCTTCTATTTTCCATGAACAGAAAAATACCATTTAGGTACATATGTACTGCCCATTGCAATATTTTCTGAAAAAAATATATATGGCATACTAGTGGTTGATCTCTGAGCACTGCGGTGTGATCGATTTTTCCCTGCATCATTCTTGCCACTAGTATCAGAGCTTTGTTGCAGCTGATAGAATAAACTATGGTCCCTTTCCTGTACATACATTAGCAATAATCCATGGGGTGGCACTTTAATAATGTATCCACAGCCCTGTCCTTGCACTTTGCATTATCATCTGAAAATAATCTAAATCAATTAACAAGCGCGTTGCGGGGTATTGCTCTGCAGCTGAAGTCAGAAGGATTGTCTAATCCCATATCATCGGTATTCATCGACCTTGAAATGTAGAAAAAAAAAAGCGCCTCATTCGGAGACGAGTAGGGATTCATCCATTCACAGCTAAGGATTGTTGTTTCATAAGCAGGCTGAATGTGAATAAAACAAGGACGGAAAAATGATGCACTTTCACAAGTTTCACTGACTTTTTCTCGAACCCTGAATGTGCTGCGATGAATGAATGATTGATAATGAATATGCGCGAACAAAATTGTTGTTGAACAAATATATACAGACGGAACAAAGAATATAATAGCCAATAGCAATTTGGTACAAATAAAGGGTACCACATGTGGAGCAGGAAATACATTGATTCATGCGAACTTTCGAGGAAGACCCATGAACTGATTATGATTAACATCTCTCCCATTGTGCCAGCACATCGCAATAAACTGTTTGCATTGCTAGAATCCAGCAGTCATAGTAATAGATATTATTCATCAGTGCCCTATTGACAATCTCTGTATTGACGAGACGACATCCAGGCCCCGCGTCACCGTTATGTTAGCACATCATACATATGTGATAACAAGGGATTGTTTCCACGTGGTCCCTTTAGATCAGCTCATTGACCTGTAAAGCCATCCATAGTATCGCTGACTGAAGTTGTTCCGGGCTACTTGTGCGTTTGACCAGAATATTTTTCCAGGATCATTATTTGATGGCGCGAAATGTTGCTCTTATATATATTATTTTCGAAGTGTTCTCTTGTTGTATCAACGACGCCTTTTTCTGATCATAACATTTCGTTTATTTCTTGTTTTATGACTTTTATCCGTTACAATGATTTACAAAACATTGATTCGATATTCCTTGGCCGATGGAAGCCAACTCTCTCTCAGAAAATACAAATTTTACAGCCGAAGCGGCTTTCTATGAATATTCATTATTCAGGATCCAATCCAGAGATCGGAATACAAATGAGATACAAACATCATGAATAAAGTTTAAATACAGCCCATGATCGTTGTTCATTTCTTGGCGGTCATTTTTGACATCTGACAACTCGCTCATAGAATTCTATACACAGGTTACACGATCTATTAGAATACAAGTTATTTTTCATCATTCGTAATCACATGTACAATAATTTCAATTTTTGATCTATGATAGTATTATTAAAAACAACAGTTTCGACACTCACATTTTGCGCAATGTACATGTATAAGATAGAAGCTTGAGAATACTATGGGAGAAGAGAAGCGGTTTTGAATTTTTTGTTACATTTATATAGCAATGTCTTTATTTTTCATACCAAGAACAGTGACTGTGAAGATCTGTAGTTTCTTCTCACCACTACGCATGGTGACCCACACAGCGATCCAGTTCTCTCCCCTCCCCGTGCTTTTCGCCATGGTAACTTGGGGAACACGCACGCACACACTCTGTCCCGGACACTTGGCTCAAAACAAGTAATGACCCATGTCAGAGAACAGGACAGGCGCAGTAAATGAAAATTAAAGACTTGATGGGGACGTTTGCTTGGCTGTCCACCCAGGAGATGCTCCCAGGACGCCAAGACGAAGCAGCGTGCCACGCTCTGGAGGTCGCGGAGGAGATGGATCACTGTCCAAGACAAAGCCTGGGACACTCCCACCCTACTGTCCTCGGGATCTCTGGACCCCGGGGCGGCCTGTTGTCATGGGCAACAGCTTACCCTGTGGCGAGTGGGGGATGGCCGGCCTCTGACCAGTCGAGGGTGAAAGCTCTGCTGGTGAATTAAGGCAATCAGCCCGTTCCATCTGTCATTGTCAGCAGAATAAAGTCAGAATAACAATTACTGGTATCATGTGTTGTCGAGATTGTCTCTGGGTTGAAATTGTTGACCAATGTGAGTTAATCCCGATGTTGACTTAGCTGAAAATGTTGCCTTTCTGCAACACAACACCGGTGTAATCTTCAGCTATGCTTTGTCATTGGTTTTGTTTGAAGCCAAGAGTCAATTAATTTAGTTCTTTTTGAGCAGAAACTATTATTCATTAAATTGGAGCAATACAGGTATCCATGATACAGATATTATGTAACATAACAGATGAGTGGTTTGTGAAATTCATAACGAGAACCCATTGATAAGATTGGCCCACATTTTATGGTAACAGTTATTGCAGAAATAAAATCATGAAAATCTGGGAAAAAGTATGAAAAGACGGGAATGCATTTCTCATTTAGGCTTTTTGATGAAAGAAATGTAGTCCCATTTCATAAAGTCCTTTCAAGATAATTGCAATCATGATAATTTGATCACCTAATAATAATGATATTTTCAGGCTCATGATCACAAGAATAGAGCAGCTTTGCACAAGGGAAAGCCTCCATATCAGGAGAAATGGCCCATATATTCTAGAAATAGACCCATTACCTTTCAAAACAACTCACAACATAAGTCATCATAGTGTTGTCGTCCTGGAAATGAAAAAGCTTTAATGGCTCAATAAAAGTGGCGAGGACATTGGAAATATTGCCGCTGAAAGTGCCAATGCTATTGCTGTGAACACAAAGCTTATTCATTACTGATGAGTTTAAGTAGGATCTAAATGTGCAGATTTGATTGATTAAGATATAATGCTGGAGTGAGGGGGGGGGGGGGGGGGGGGGAGGTATTGCTGTACACTGGCCTGCCGTCCCAGAAAAAAACGTTTGTCCTTTCCACTGCCACTTGGCGTGGCCTTGATGCCTGATTGCATAAAGCTGCTTAGAGTCAGGAGTATCACTGCGACCATGGCGACCGTGGCGGCGATGGCACCAATCATCTTCCAAACACGGCACTGCTTACATCTACAACACCCCCCCCCCCCCCTGCCTCCAAACCAGAACATTTATGGAAACAAGCCCATAATTAAAGCGACCTTGGCCATACTCCTTTCCGCATGTGGTCGCATACATCATACACACTCATAACGAGGACTCTCCGCGCTGACTCCACTGCGCTGCAGTTTGTTCCACCGGCAATAAATATCCCGACTCCTCCTTCCCGTTGGAGCCCCGTGGACCGAGGTGGTGTCCGCGCCAGTAATCTCCCGTATCATATCCTCTCCCTACCTGATTTACAAAGACATTTGCATAGTCAAGTTCCCTCCCTGGCACCAAGTCAGCCTTGCCTAATGATCCCCCGATCGCCCAACCAATATTTTTCTTTTCCCAGAAAACTGATATCGTCGGAGGTTTTCATGACAAGATCTTAGTATTTAGGAAGACGAATGTGGCGTAGTTACGACCGCACATGGATAATATCATAAGTAAATAGTAGATGTGGATTATCCAGGGCTTAGACAAAGTCAGTTTTCTATGATTTACGGAGACCGATGCTTTGGCGCTGATGTGCTGTTTATCCTCGTAAACACAGTGGGATCAATTCGCCGAAAATTCCCAATAAAGATGGAATTCCCGCCGTAAATAACCTGTGATTGGTCAGTTGGCGGAGGTATATCACGTTTTATGGCTGGTATCGTGGCCTCACGTGTGCCGAAAAGTGCGAAACTCGCCAGGTTTATGGAGGGAGTGGCTCTTTCGATGATCTAATTCATCAGAGGTTTTCTGCGGAGGGAATCGCGCTGATTGTCCCTGAGGGAGTGAGCATTACGCACTTTTCAGCAGATATTCGCTGTTACTGGGAAATAAATAAATGATAGATAGGTGACCGCTCCGACTAAAAACTGAATTCCAAGCTTATCCCATTTGCTGGTATGTGTTTTATCTGTAAGCGTACAAATCATATTTAATGACCTTGCGTGTTTTTAATATCAGAAGTCTACCATTACGTGGCAAAGGAAGGTAGGGGGTCTGGAAGAAAAAAAAGAAACTGGAGATTTTACCAATTCAAAACGTGCTCGGGAAGAGGAAAACAAATTGAGACATGAACTTTTGCATGTCTGCTGTACCAAGGTCACGCATGATCCATCAATTAGTGTCCGTTTAATATGTAAGTCAAAGCGTAGGTTTCAACACCAATCAGGAAGCATAGAGTATCACAGGTGCCAAGGACACCTAAGCGCATGAGCGACACTGAGGTGGTATCGTATGACATCTGATGATACGTGTATCATGTTAATCAGAAAATAACCAATGTCCAAAGTCTGAGCAACATAACATTTCAATTTAAAGTTACTGGATTTCTATTTTCTTGAGTTTGGAATCCAAAAATTACAGAGTACAGTGACATTTTAATCAGTCTGCAATTCTTCAACACATGTATTACAACCAAGAACGTTGGCCTCTCAGTTTACACTACTATACACATGCAGTAATGGGCACCATAGGAAATATGTGAATTCGCAAGTTGCGATTGATGAACATTGCCATATAAGTTCACCATGTTGCATGTATAACTCTTTAATAGCATTGTTTGAGTGCACACCTTTCCCCGCATCTTATGGCCCTAACTATCATCAAACCTGTCTGGATCCACATGTCCCAGTGACCTAAGTAACAAATTATACATGACCAAAGGACCGGAGTATCTAACGTTACTGTAAAGAGACATTACCAAACCCTGTGACATCAGATCGCAACATTTGCTAGACGCTTATCCCTGTCTTGAAATATGAGTCTGTCTATTGTTGCCGCTTCGGCTTATGCAATATACAGTTAGCTATTCACCAGGTGAAAAGCTGAAATAGTGCAAGCATTAAAAAGTAAAGGATAGGGTCGGCATTGGGACTGAATGCCAAAGATTTATTTTCCAAGCTTGAGGTGTCAATTGCCCTATATAAGTCTTGATTTATAACTGGAGCTCAATGAAATATTCACATACTCCTGCGTTTTGGCATCAGACTTTGTATGTGCGTTGTTTCAATTGATTATCTGTGCAAGAATAGGTATCCACGATCAACACGCCCTACTTCTGCTTAGTCAGCATTTTGCATCCGTTTACGACCCTGAAGCGCATGTATAAGACATTTTCATGGGTGTTTGTTGTAGCGGTTGCTATGGTATAAATCTGTCGTGTGACAGGGCTTATCCATTCCACAATTGCAAGTCCTAGATGTAGCGAGCTGTGCTGCACACACGAAAAACGAAAATCACTTTGTGTAAATGGTGAAGTTCATGCAAATTAATACGCTAGAGAAGTTGTATCCAAGGTTCTCTACTCAGATCTATATACATGTTCACTTCAATGAAAAGTTGAGACATGTGCAATCAGGAATGCCCTTTCATGGCTTCACCAGCCAATAAAACAACTGCCCTTGTGTAGTTTGGCAACTATGTCTTCCCTTTTATAGTCGTGTCCATAACCAACGTTCTTATCATTTGCAAAGACCACACAAAGCTCGTCTTGAAGACGGTCATCTTGTAAGAATCTTCCTTCTTGCATACAAACTGCCTACTTTTGATACGTACATCATTCTGTGGATCACACTGATGGCTTCGACTTGAGAACAGATCATCAAAACGCGCTGAGATTTATCAGCATATTACAGCTCGGGTTACTACCCTCCTTGGATTAGAGTGATAAACGCGAACTGCCTGAATCGTCGTTTTGACGGCAAAGATTTGAACGATCTCAATGGAGCGATGCTTTCTTCCTGTTTATGTCCACATGTGAGCTTTATGTCTAACGTTGAGATTAGAGTTTGTTTTATGTCAGTTGTTATCGTTGATGTCTCTAGCTTGCTGCATCATATGAAGCCGAAGATCATATGAAGCCGAAGTACATGTTTGTTCGTCATCGTTAATTTCAAGTCTGCAGTCTGAAATCTGAAAATATTTTTGCAGTATCCCCACAGTACAATGTCATATTGAATAAAAAAAAAGTAGATCATGTCAGATGTTTGACAAAATAAAACCACAATATTTCCTTTGTCCGAGCTACTGTTCTGACAACAATGCCACACTTCTGCCAATGTTTCATCCACAACACTTCATCGAGCGCTTGTAAAAGTGAGCTACCAGGACAAAGATCTCAGACTCGCCGTGTCTCCTGGGATGTACTTAAGGCTCATGGACCAGCACATTTTGCTTCTTCCAAATCATCGTAAATCAAATCTTGAAGCGTGCGCACCTGTTTTTACGATGCCACTCTGTGCTACATTCTCGAAGTGCCATCATAATGGCCGTGTACCGTTGGCACTTTATGTCCGCAAATACGCTGGACGATTTCATGAGAACCCAGGATTTAGTGCTGAGGGACTCTCTGTGGTAGCGACGGTTTCGTCTGAGACGGCGCCTTTTCGCCCAAGACGCCGGATTTCGCCCGGGATGCCGGGGAGGACTTCCACAGACCTGGAGGAGGTGATGATGACTGAGCCATCAGGTCTGAATGACTGCGTTAAGTGCCACAGGACAACGGACATAAATTTTGATGCTTCAACCAGCCATGAAATATGCGCTTGCAGCTCCCATTATGCATATTTGGATCTACTTCAATCACGACAAACTTTTTCACCTGAATGACAGTTGACCAGGAAGGCCTTATTTGGATGAATTTAATGTTTTTGTACTTATACACAATTTCAGTTTCGTCGTTGGACTCTTTACCAGTTACCAAAGTCAATAACATTCACCATTCAATCTTCTTAAAACTTGAAGATTGCCAGGACCGTGACCTTGGCTTCGCTGCCAATTACAGTTTGCCTTCCACGGTGATGTCCCCTTTCCACTTCTGGGGAACTGCGCACCACAAAAATCTGGCCGAGCCGCCCCAGGCTGCGACCGCGGCGGGACCGTTTGTATTACATCGGCCGCGCAGTCGGGGACCGCTGAAGACAAAGAGCCATAACGCGGATGATTTATAATGATTGAATATGACTGCGGTGGATTTAGTGCCGGGTACAGGGTCGAGGCTACAAACCCGTTTTTTTCTCGGAGTGGGACAGGCTCAGTGTTGGCTGCATGGCGCCATGGTTACGACTAATACGTGCGACACGTAAGCCTGGTGTAAGTTGGACGACAGATAGACGCCACTTGTTCCTTTGTCCAGTGGCTCCCATTGCTGTCGAGTGACCTTGCTGTGCAGGTTCCCTTCCTTGACTGTCGCACTGACGTAGTCACGGTGATTCACTGGTGATTTTCTAGCCGTGATTGTTGCAATTCCTTCGCGAGTGTCTTGTCCATCCATTGAAGGGAGGCTATGAAAGGTCCTTGGCAGTTTGTCCTCTGTGCTATGCCCAGCTCGAGGTCACTGGCACATCCTTCAAGAACTGGACAGTAAAGGTCAATTTGCTACGAGAATAACCTTTGATTGAACATGTTACAAGCGGTATTTCAGTATTTCCCATGGAGAATTGCAACCCAGGCAGAAAAAATAATTTACATGCACATGAGCTAAAAATGGTATAAATCACTCAAGTGGATTAGCTCGGCACTGGGCTGTGGAAAACATATGACGCTGGGAGGCAGAAGCGGGGTGAGCGCACAAACGTTGAACACATCGATCAGCAGGAGTTTTAGGGCTTTACGAGATGTCGTCCCTGTACATTGCCATCAGTTGACATGTCACCGTCATGGGGCTTACTTTTCAAGGTCGCTGTAGAATTCCAGAATTGGCAGGCAAAGGGCCCAGTTTCTGTGAAAACTAATGGATTTATGGCATGTTTGTCCTCACTGCGGCCTTGTAATTGTTAACCTGAGCAGTGGTTGTCAATGACAACTGTTACCTGTCAGTGATAAAAGTGAATGTTTTCTGAGTTCCATTGGGGAATTCAGTATACAGGGAAAGAGCAATTACGAAGTCCATTTACCAATTAAAAAAGCTTACCGTTATATGGTGGCACTGGATAGCACAGAGATTTCTCCCCATATGTAGATCTGGTGGCAAACAATTTGATTGGTAACTGCAAAACATTTTTCTGCACTAAAGTTGTAAGTATTTTTCTGCAAAGTTTGACCTTGGAATGCTAGTGGAATGACCTTTAATGCTAGTTTCCTTGTGTTTGAACCCATGTTTGCTCGGAAAGAAGGCAGTGCGTACATCAAAAAAAGCAAAATGCAATATTGTTGTTTGTCATGCAAATGCAAATGGAAATGCTATTCGCTGATCACATGTAAATGTGACCAATCACCTTTCAGTTTTTGTCACGGACGCGGAATTCTGGTCAAGCGTGTCCAGTTTGTGTGCCATGTCGGAATTGGTCGTACGTCTTGCACTGCGAACATAAAACATTTATAAAGGTGATAAGTTATGACCGTGTGGTGTGACGGAGATCATTAGCTAGCGATGATTGGACACGGCTTGACACCCTACGCCCCGTATCCGTGCGTGGACCTTGCAACTCCTTGAACCGTTACTGGCCAGTTATAGCGCTGACCAAGGTCACCGGCATTATCACCAGCGTCAGGCCATTGCGTTCTAGGGCAGGGTATCCATATGGGACGCTCTGAAGGTGCGCACTGCTAAATAAGGAAGCAATGCTCTTTTGTCCGGCAATGATCTAGCATGACATTTATGAAAGGCGGAACTTGGGTCACTCTTTTATGTATTGAGGGAAAAAGTTTTTTATAGGTTGAACAGAAATACAGAAACGGCATTGGGGGGGGGGGGGGGGTGGGTCGGAGGACATGATTAGGAGTGGAGGGTTGGTAAGAGGTTTGATCGAGTTACTGCTGGAGTTTCTGAATGAGATGCATGATTAGTTTTTGCAATAAATGTGAACAGGTGAATGAGTGTGAAAGTTCTGTGTGTGTGTTCGTGTTTGTGAACTTGAGAATCTGAACTCACTGTATATATGTTTCACATTGTGAATTTCTGTTTCCCTACCTATTGCTATCAAAAGTATTACAAGAACTGATAATAAATGTTATAATTTTATGGTGATCAATACCATAACTAAACATTAATTTATTGCATTGAAACAAGTCCATGTCAAAAACGTTTTTGTCGCATGTCCCAGTAACATCTCGCATTTCTCTCCCTGCCCTCAGACGACATTCCGGAGTGGGAGCGTGAGTTACAAGCCGAGCTGCAGGAGTATGAAGTTGTCAACGACGGCACCGGTCTGGATGGAGATGACGCTCTGGAGCGGGAGATCCTCGACCAGCTACAGGCCGAGTCCGGGGGCGAGAGCGGGGGCGATCAGTCGTAAACCTCCGCGGCATGCTGGGATTGTTTGGACTCTTGTGATGTCATAGCCTGTTGCAAGGCCGTGTGAATAATTCTGATCATGTGATCGTGGGTCATGTGACTGACCACAGCTAGGTAACATTTCACGTTGATTTAGTTTTTGATCAGAGGTTCAATACTGCTATAAAAGAATTATGATTTCGTTTGTTTGTTTTCTCTGATATCTGTTGTGTTTCTTCATATTGATAAGAGGTTCAGTCCCCTGTTGCTGGCACTTACTTATATTTGTGTAGTCTCAATCAAGATAAAAGTCATGAAACCTCTACATCTGTATGTTATGGTTTAAGATATGAAATTTCAATGTGAAATGTTTCCTGGCTGTGGTTCTGTAGGCAATAGTTGACCACTATACTGCTTTTGTATTTGATTGATGTAATAATATTTCAGTGGTGTTGGACCAACATATCCATTAGTGGTACATGTATGTTCCGAAATGTGCCGCTAAGAGTCATAAAGATGTGGCTTTGACATTATGTATAAATTTACTACCGGTACACAAGTAGGATCATTCGATCAGTTTAGGGTTAAAAGTGTGAATACAACTGGCAGGTCGGGAAACAATGCTTTATCAATATTTACATGTACATTTGATCAGTTACATGTATCGGCATATATCAAGGAGCATTATTTCTGGTTGCTGGAAATGTCAACAAACCATTGTTTAAAGGCGGCTTACATACTCAAGTTATCATTTTGGGATTTTGTTGGTAGTGGCAATTTCACGATGATGGGGATCATTTTGATTTGTGATATTGATCAATAACAATTTGTACAGGAATTATTTATGTTTATTGAGTGATGATGTACAGAATTTAGCTGGTGAAGGTGTTTGCTGCTCGAAAAGATTAAAAAAATCATCTTCCCCAAAAATTATTGCAATTGTTATTTGATTGGATGTAGAGCGTTGTGATGTAAATATTACATTGGTGGCGCGTCCAGTATATGTTATACATTAGAGCAGGAAATACCTTAAAATGTTGGGTGACAATTATTTGAATGAAATCTTGCGAACAAAGTTTGGTTTATTTTTTGCTTGAGGGAGAATTGTCATTTAAGTTTATGCAAAAACAGCTTTGAACAAGATCTCACAAAGTAATTGTGATCTGATGTTCCCCAATTAAATTGTGCATGAAAAATCGTACCATCCAGTTCACTTCACCCAGAAGCACCTAACATATTGTGTCATAATTCATCATTTTGTGAATTGAATGAAATATTAGTGACTAGTGAATGTGGAAAAACAGAACATAAGAAAAGATCTAGCACCAAAGTAGACGTCATATGACATCTTGAATCTATAGGCCTATTGTTGCCATGTTATATTAAGATATGTTCACATTGTATTGTATAGTACATTTTACATGTAGGTTGTAGAAATATAACCTAATAAACTGGGTTGATCATGTTTTTGAGTTCACACTGTGAAGAAATTACTCAGGCTCCATTACAACATGTACACAAACTAAAAACTTCATTCGGGAATTGGTGTCTTGAGAATACTCCGATTTGGTTTGATAATTTTCCAGTTACATCAAACTCGAGATTTTTGAAAATATTTTTACTGTACAATATATTTTTTCTGAACCGTAAAGAACATCAAAGAAAGCTTCTTTTGCAACTAATTTGGCTATCATAGTGTCAAGCTGTGACAGTAAAGTGCTTCCCCCTGTCGAGTTTATATTTTGGCAAGTGTTGCCACCTAGTGAGTGGGACAACATATCCATTTTACTTGCTAGTTTAGCAGAAACCCATGAGACTAAGAGTTCCTGGTTAGATAGTTTACAGTGTACATATATTTTAAAAGTTTTTAATGCGGATGAAACTCCTATTCTAATTAGACCAATTAATTTGCAATTTATTGCGATATTCCAAAATATTTATATAGATCTGTTGCCAAACATCCAATGCAACAAGCACCTCGCTTGTCCATACAATAAGGTCAAAATCATCTGTGTTGCTACTGTTGCGCAACATGGATATTGGAATCCACGAGGTCCATTTAAATTCTCACGGTAGAATGACTGTTGCATAAATAATGTTACAATGTGATAAGCTCCCCAAAATGTGTGTCATTTGGAACGTTTTTTACGTGACCGCCCCACATTCGAACGCTCGCGCTCTGCGGTTTGCCCAAAAAGAACTGGACCACTGTGCAGATATATCCCCCTTTATCCATCCGAAAACAAAATCAATTTACAAGCGCTGCTCCTCTGGCGAAATGTATTTGCAAGTATTGACCACGTTTCCAGCCAATCAGCGTCGAGGATTTACCGTTTCCTTATGTCATCCGAAGATGGTTCATGTAATGCTACGAAAATATCGCAACCAATCAGATTCGCTCATTTTGGCTTTGAGAATAGAGCAATGCGCGGTGTTCCTTGCCGGCTGAGAAAAACAACAACCACTATTTCTAGCTATTTGCGAGTCATCCCCCCTTCTCTCTCGCTCTAAATTCAGCCCGGGAACAAAGCAAACTAGCAGGAGTGCACCCCCCTCGCCTGCTCCCCTGTGCAAAACACAAGGCCCAAGCTGCCAATCATCGGCCCCTCTCTAAACAATACTTTGTGTGCAAAGTGTATAAAGCAGGCCAAGCTCCGCCCCTTGGCCTACATTCGATGAGCAGAGCTGATCAAAACAAGCGGCATGTTGTCATCAGAGCACAGCTGACGCTAGGCATTGGAAGCGAGCGGTCTCAGAAAGCCGGCCGCCGAGAGAGAGTGAGCGAAGCGATGGACATACACGCGTGAAATTGAGCAGATGAGCTCACGTGTTTGCCATCAAATGAACGATTTTGCACGAATTTTAGTTGTGAGTTTCAATCGCGAAAGACGAAGGACATATTGTACTTGAAGAATTTGCAACTGTCATTTGATTTTGGAGAACGTGAAACAATTTTTACGAGAATTTTGTGAGCGATATCAGAAGTGGACTCAGGACAATTTAAGTTCCTGATCAAGAACTGGATATCTCTGTCTGACCAGTATTGACGAGAGATTTGGATAGAAACAATATTTTGTGTACTGTACAGTTGCAGCAAGGTAGATCTACTTGTATTTTCTTAGATGACAGTTTGAATCACGTGCTACTGTGCACGTTTTCAAGTGAACATTCCACAAGTGACCACCGACCAAGAGAAGCGTTAGTGTGAGATGTGCTGACAGTGTCATCTTGAAAGAAAGTGATAATTTTGAAGATGCCCAACAGTAAAGTAAGCCTGAGTGGAGCACGGGCCCTGAGGGGAAGTGGAGACAGTCACCATGGGCAGCCGGACCACTGGGACTCGAGCCTGACGTACTGCTGTAGTCCACATCCCTGCCCCGTTTTGAAGCAAGAGCCCATCAACACAGCCGACCCGGGTGACTCCGTCAAGGTACTCTGTAATAACGAGGCTTGTACGGAGGGCGAATGGATGCATGCGACTTGCTTCCAGGAGTGGGAGAAACACGTGCTAGCATTCCTACGTTCATGCGGCCGTGCCCGATCATGGAGCGAAAAGCAACGAATGCAGAACCTGTGGACAAAGAAAGGTTACGACCTGGCCTTCAAGGCTTGTGACTGTAAATGTGGACGCGGACATATCCGCAAAGATCTCAACTACGTTCCTGAAGTGAAGGCGTGTGACGCCAAGCCTAAGAAGAACAAGAAAAAGCATGCGGACCGCCTGCTGCCCGGAAGCGTTCCCGTCTCCCGTAGTTACGGCATGGCCCACAACGGGATGAATTCTCACATAACCAGCAACCCGCTCAACATGAACGGCTTCGGGACGGCTGGTGGAAAGCCACAGCTGCGAATCAGAACATCCAGTTTCTCCAGCACTGGCTCCAGTCCGCCAAGCTCTGCGGGAACTCCGCCTCTGACGCCGGGCGGTTCCAAGACCAACTCCAAATTTGATTTCTTCGCAGACGCCGCGCAGGCCGCCACTGGCAACATTTTCCAGCGCCGCACTGACTTCTCAGTGTTCAATGTCTTGCCGAGGTATCGTCAGAACCCCTACCACATCAAGATGGAGGACGAGGGTCCCCACGGTAACGACGAGACCCGCTGCTTCGTCCTGACGAACCTCAGCACGCACCAAGTGACGTCCGTCAGCTGCGTGGCTTGTAATATCGAGCTGCCGATCTTCGACAAATACCCGCTGATCGATGGCACGTTTTTCCTGTCACCGCTGCGGTACAACACCGACCTGCAGGTTCTCTTCGAACATAAGATGCTGTTCCTGAATGCGGTGTGTATGCGTTGCCTGACGGGGGCCGGCCGAGACCTCCAGTGTCGCGCCTGTCGCACCAACTGGCAGGGCACCATGCTGGTCATCGGCACCATGTACTCATACGACATATTTGCCGCCATGCCCTGCTGCGCCAAACGTTTATCCTGCAAAAACTGTAAGCTGCCAATCCTGGACCCCGGCTGCCCATTCCAGTTTTTCAGTGAGTACTCCAAGGTGATACAGTGTCCTCACTGCAAGTCCGAGGACCACCACTTTATCAAACCAATACCCGAGTCGTTCGTTCTCAAGCAGTCCCTACGTCTCCGCTGACTGGCCAGAAGTTAGCATGTTAACTAATTCCCTTAGGCTTATTTCATCCTTTATACATGTATGTGTATGTTAGTGTATAGTCGAGGTGTGTATTTCTGTGTTAGAAGTAAGGTTCAAATGATAGGACTGATGTGAAGTCCTGAAGGCTTCAGATTTTGTGTTCTGAAAACATGAGAATGTATTTGATTTCAAGATTATATTTTTGCGATGCCCTTGTTTATTATTATAAATGTATGTTGTATTGTATACTCACGTTTGATACCAACTGTTCTGTCCTGATACTGAAGAATGCATTACATCAAGCATGTCCGGTTATGCTAGTATTATAAATTACTGCAAAGTTAAACACGGGAGAAAATGGAGTACAATTTATGACCATTCGTGAAACCGGTGACTAAGCTTTGAAGGAAAGAAAATCAAGTTATTTCACAGCTCTAGCTTGGCTGAAAGAAGGTTGCAAGTTGAAAATGATAGTGTCAGAAAGTATGCAGTGTATATTGTATCTGATTATGTATTCAAAATGCATTTAACAGAGGATATATATACATGTTACTGCTGTCCATTTGACTGACAAATAGTGTTGACCATCAAAATATGCAATGACCACTGATCAAACCAGCAAATTTTGACGGCAAAGCAAATTGAACGATGCAGGATCAAGGCAGGGCAGGGAAATGTGTGAGAGGGAAGCCGTAATTTAGCCGATCAGCTGATATTTCTGGGCCACAGAGCACATGTGTTAGACCATGTGGCCCTCCAGCAGTACAGTGCTGCCCCCACGTGGCCAAACTGCACATGACTTTAACCCTTTGCTACTCGCTAGCAAGTAACCTGTCTAGGCCAGCGAGATATATCAGACAGGAAGGCGCACAGCTACAACTGGGGCATTACTTCAATATACAAAAAACCATCAGCTTTCTGAGCGCCATTTTACATGGAACATAATGCTGAATTTATAGACTTTGTGTGCAAAAAATAGCGAGTCCGATATCATTTGACAGAAGTGAAAATCATATTTCGCAACTTGTGTTATACTGTACAATTTCAAAAGTGTGCATGGTTTGAGGCCAATACTATCAAACATTCTGAAGTCTGGCTCTAATAATTACCGGGGTATTGTTGGGGGCAGTAGACCACATTGATCTAGTGACCCTGTATATTGATCATGCTCTTGTGTGTTTAATCCTATCGCCCTGACTATACGATCATTGCCACTGCAATTGCAGACGATTTAGCGGACATTTCAGGTCATGTCAGCGAGTATACAAAGCCAGTAGCCGGTCAGTGTGGTCAGTGTCCCTCCGACCAAGGTGAAGATCATCGATTTTCCCTATTTTCGTACATTTTCCTGCCCTTGTAATAGCTCTGTTTCGCTGGTTAATTGCTTGCAGTCTGGGTCTTTGACCTACGTTGTGAGGTAGATGAATGATACATCGATGCAACTGAAACTTCATTGAGCTGAGAAAATGTGGGTCACTGTTGTTGCCATAGAAACCAGAAATGGTACTAGAAAAAATGTACACCATCCAGGTAATGCTGCATGGTGAATAATTCTGTTTTGGGTCAAACTTTCAGGGTTTCACCAACAGGAATTTGTCAGAAAGCCTTCTATTTAGGAAGTAAAATAGTGATTCATTTGTTGTAGATCTCAATACAGTCATATTTCTATGTAATCACAAATTTGTAAATGACCACTGTCTGTATGTCGGTAGTGTCAAACTTTCGCATTTATTATGAAAGTTTAAGGTTGATTTATGGTGGTGTGCACATTTTAATGTCTAGGAAATTCTACTTGAACAAATTTGATGAAATTTAGCAATAACATTTGCCTGGTGTTGAAGATGTGTCAATTATAACATGCAGATAGTGTGTTTGACTCGCGTGTGTCGTGTGTGAATGTGTTTTGTGCAGAAATCTAAAAGCATTTGTACAATCGGTCATTTCTACGACAGAAAAGCGGTAGAAAAACGGAAATGTAATTTGTAACACCAAAGGTGCTTGTGTGTGTTTGATAAATTGTCGGAAAAGAGCAACTAATACAAATTCTGTGCCATGTATTTGAAAGGAAAAAAAAAAACCGCTAAGTGCTACTGGGTGAACTGTTGCCATTTTTGTTGTTATGGAAATATATGTTGCGAAGAATATGAAAACTTGAGTTGTAATAAATTGATGTATTCCATGGTTTGGATTATTCAATAATTATGGGACTTTGGGCATTGTAGAGTGTGGATTTGTCAAGTTTTTTTTTCAGTATGACTACGAATACGATGTTTGATTGAAATGTTCTGATCGGGACCGGAGGCAGAATTGGGTCAGGGCTATATCTAGTGAGTCCCTCCTGGTACATAATGAAAACTTACTCAGGGAACAAATTTGTACCATTTTGTAACAGTGGTATTAAACCATTGCAGCGTTGCTATGTTTAGGAGACGGAGTGACACGAGTAAAAATAAGAACCACAGAATTTTGTACAGATTTCGCGCGCATCCGAGGCAGAGGAGTAATATAGCTCTGCAGCTGTTTCTGTGTGGACGGTCTATTTTCACAAACATGTTTCACTGCGTATTTGTATGTACTATGTCAGTATACTGCAATTGTGCACTGGTTTTGTAAAAAAAAAGAAAATTAATCTGCGATGCAAATATTATAATGTTAAACAGTTCGTTAGCTGAGTTGAGTCTTCGCTGGATGTTTTCTGTCCTTCCGTTTTACTTGTAGCCAACACATCTTATGCAGTGTTAAACTGTTATATCAATAATAATTCCAGTCTGATGTTTGGATGCAAGACACTAGTTTACAATAATCAGTGTTTTCCTGCAGTTCATCTCCAGACAAATGGTTAAGTGTTGAGTTTGGATTGTTTCATGTGTAATAAAATATTTACGTATCTATTAACTGTCAATGAATAATTCACAATTGCAAGTTGAATACAGTGAAGTGCATTTTGTTTTCTTCGAAAATGTCAGAGTTTGCTTGTGTGTTTCCATTAATTGTCTTCACAAAATATGTATGCATATTTTTTTCTTTGCCAGTTGTGTCAAATACGTACTATGGGCATGAGTCGTGGTAAATACGTATCTGCAGTGGGCCGTGTATTCGGTCGCGGCATCAGACGGGCAGTGTTGTCGTCTGTTGGCCCTCGGTTGTCAAGTTTTATTTTTGTTTAAACAGATGGCCGATAGGACAGCACTGCCTGCGTTCTGCCACCATGTTTAAAATTGCGACAATCTGTACATAAAGCTGCACAGACGAATATTAAAAGCTAGAAATGAACTTGTAGCTGATTGATGGCTGGTCAATGAAATGCTGTTGCTGTTTTCTCTACACAAACTCAAGATTGATGTGTAATGGTTAGTAATATAGGCAATCTTTATATTCCGTGGAATAAGGTACTTTGTATATCACATATATTATTACTATGTTGCTAAGATAACTGTTACGTTGCTGAAATAATATGAATATGAATTTTTTCTTTGATGGATTCCCATATACTAGTAATTTGATCAATTAATACGTTAGAATGATATCGCTTCTGTTATCACTATATCTTGCGATCATTGTTATATAATCAGTATCATAATGGGAATCTATTTTTTTGCAAGTTCCTTATGTATTAGAAGGGCTTACTTTGTTATGTGTATTGATTCTGTTACTAGATTTGATAATGTATCTGTTTTCATGGTTAGGTGATTCATCAGCCAGTGTATATCAGTCAAGTGGAGTTTGACGGCGTGTGGTTTTAAGATTACAAATCACAGCCGGGCAAACGTGTTATGGGCATTGTTACAACTATCCGCTACGTAAGATACGACTAGAATCGTAAACTCTCAGTTGTGCAAGAGATTTTGATGTTTGGATGCTCAAGTCATCCAAATGATATATGAATTATATATATTATACATACAAAATGTAAGATAACTTTTCAGAAGTTTTCATTTGAATAAAAAACGTGACACGAGAAAAAATTGTTGTTTTTGCATTTGATTGAAATAGATTTATTGTTCATTTGCGATCTTAGATATGTACAAGATAATCTTATCGATACACATGTTGAAGTATTACGAATTTTCAATTGAACAACAGAAATATGGGCTTCTAAAATAACACAAACACTACAAAGTAGTTACCAAACATTGTTCAAAGCAGGGACATTAAATAGAAACAAGCTACAAAATACATATTTAATCAGGTAAAAACTTATAAGAAAAAAACGTTTTCTGACCCTACACAACACATAACATTAAATTTATGTCAGATACATGTAGAGTATTGGTACACAAATTTGATTCATGGAACTTCTCATGGTTATCAAACAACTGTCTAGTAGTATTTAATCATGTTACGTTAACTCCCTGCAATATTTAATTACTACTGTTTTACTTCCATGCGGATGTAATATTTGAAGTCACAACATTTTTAGTTCCCTGTCGAGTGCAACGTTCAAGAGCTAGTTGCAAAGTACAAGTGCATGTAAGAGATACGAAAAACACAGACTTCGCATACACACAGTAATATTTGTCACTGCATACCAAAGGTTACAGACCTCGTGAAATCTCTGACGTTACTTCAAATTACAAGACTACAAACTTTAGTTTTGAAGTACATGTCCTATAAAACATTAAAAAACTATTACCAGAAACCCAATCTCTTACGGGTTTCTGCTGTTACTGGTAACAGGAAGACCACAAATCACCATGAATATAGAAATCACTTGACGATTTTAATAACTCTGTGTTTTAGCAACAGATGAGGAACAAATTTCGTTGCAATGGAAATTTAATACATTAGGATGTATGTATACACAAGATTTGACCTGAATAGATTACAAATAAGTTTTGAATGAACACAAATTTTATTTTGTTGATTCAAGACTTCCAATGGGACACCGGGTACTGTGGTCTTGTTGAGCCTTTCATATTGTGACAACAATCCTGAAATAAAAATACGACAAATGATTTATACATGTATATGTCAGAATATCAAGATACAACTGAAATCACACACACAAAAACATAAATATTGCACTTCAGTATTTCTTATGAATGACACAACTTACAACATAATCACAATGTACATGTTTGAGATAATTTGTCTTAACATTTCCAAGTTTGGTGATTTTCCATTGTCGCCCCATGCGTTAGGTCACCCTGCAGTTACTTCGGGTTTTCTGAACATACCATAGCTATGATAAAACCACACCGGAAAATGGTTTTGTCTTATCGGTCAAACTCCATCATCGTGGCGTGAAAAATAGGGTTCTTTTCGCATAAAACTCATCAATTCTGGCATTAAAATGCTCTCCAAATTGGCAAGACTAATGCCGGCCTGGATATTTTAATTGGATAGGGACCAAGATGAACGCTGAAATAGATGGCCACTATGACCATACAAAAAAACATGTAATTTTGCAGTGAAGGCTCTAACTAAAATATCCGAATACGAAGCTGTTGTTTACGACAATGTTCAGGCGATGTTTTTGGACGACAGCCAAATAGGTCATGTTGTATCTGACTGCTCACATGTTTGATACGTAGATATCGGGACCAAATAATAGCGAGATATCTGGCCTTGCGGTCCACATGTAACGATATACTCGACACTCAGACATTACATCGCTAACATAACAACAATATATATGTCCCCTCTTGCCCTCTCGCTCATCAAACGTGTGATTATTTTTGGACTTTCCAGTCTTGAACCCACACACTGTAATTACAATGTATGAGGTGAAAAATCATTGCTGCAATATCATGTTCTAACGACTTCATTCAGATAAAAAAAATCTGGGGAATTGAAGGCTAATTTGGAGAGTTACACCGATGGGGGTTGACATGAATGTTGCTTGTATATGATAAGGAAATTGGACCAAAGTATACAATAAACCTAGAGACAGCCATAATTCACGGCTTTAAATCATGTGAATAATCGTATCATGTAATAGTTTGTACGATGATGGCGCCAGAAAATTATGTGTAAATATATCACGCTATAATCATTATACTTGTTACAGCACATTTCATTTGCAGACTCCATGCATAATTGGCCATAATTACTCTCAGTGCTATCATACTGACTGAATCAATTTGTTTGCGTGAATCTTACGAGTTTTGTGACATCGGACTCTTTGTCTATACTTTGTCCTCAATTTTTGATAAACGAATGCTTGTTACATAATCATGAATGAGTGCTCTTTTAATTACTGGGCCAGATATCAATGTTGACATTATCAACAAAGTGTAGGTGTAGGTATTTGTTTTCACTTAACATGCAGGTAATATTTCATAAATTACTTACTTTATTGCCCTTTGTGCGCTTAACTTCAAGCCCATTATCGACCATAAACAGTTGCAAATTCAGTAAATGAGGGCTTTGATGATTTTAATATTTTCATATAGAAGCAATTGTTTTTGACATGTAAACATGCTGGTATCACTGCCTGTCCACGTGATAGGGAGCTGTTAACCCTTATCGCTATCACGGGGTTCGAACAATTAATGTCTCGGTCAAACACAGGTGTCTAACCCTCGACAGTGTCACAAACACAGCACCTTCATGTGTCCTCAACAGGGGTGGAACATCACCAAGTCATGTGACCTTGCATTTTCCTTGCCTCCATATTTCATATCAATGGCATCAACATGATCAACGAAATATGATAACAGGTCATAAATTGCTTCAAATGTTATTAAATCCATCAGAGCTCAACACAGTTTATAAATGCCAGACAATGGACAAAAAAAGTTGTCACGGTAAAAATTCACCTCAGGATGTAAAACGGTGTGACACGGAGATAAGTAATTAGTAAAAATATTGGATATTTTTTTTTGGCGAACATTATAATTATTAGTTGGTGGCAATC